>AWWV01011057.1:0-100627 GCA_001974805.1 Corchorus capsularis
TATATATATATATATATATATATATATATATATATCAATACCATGATTTTTTTTGTAATAATAATTCCATGATATATACGAGTACTACTTAGTATAATTTTCTTTTTGGGGAGAAAAGAGGTTCCATTAGAGTCGGTCCAATATCTATTTGGATTGCCGCCGTTTTATCCCAAAGTTTGTTTGTTTTTTATTTGGCGTTTGATAAATGCTTTTCTTGCAGCCAAAGCTATTTTGCAGCATAGAGGGATGATTCAATTGATCCTTATTGTGCAGTTTGTGGCAATAGTAATGACTTGTTTTTTGAATGTTGACTTAGCCAATTAGTACGGGCATCGACATGCCCTTGGTTGGGTGATTATTTGGGGGAAGTAATGATTTGTGGTCATATTTCATTGCTAAAGCTTCTCATTTGGGGTCAATTGATCTTGTCTTTTTTACCTTTTGGGCTCTATGGGAGAATCGGAAATTGCTGAGGACCCCTTCTACGCTGAGGACGTGTTGGCAATTCGTTTGGGGTTGGATGATGAGGGACTCAGAAATTGCATCATTGAAAGTGATTGTCTGTTGACAATTTTGGAAATTAATAAGGGTGAGCCTGTTCTTTGGGAGGGAGCTTGTTTAATGTTGAGATCAAAAAACTAACTAATTTCTTTCTTTCTTTTGTACATTTTAAGAGAGAGGGTAATTGTCGTACTCATAGTTTAGCAAAATTTGCTTGTTTTACTGTTGCTAACTATGTGCTTATTCTAGTGTTGTTAGCTAACTATGTGCGATACGGGACTTTATCACCCGATGTTTGTAATCTGGATTCTTTTGTTGAATGAAATCACGATTAGAATTTATTTTTAAAAAAAATGCAAATAGTGATGTACCAAAAAGGAAGAACACGTAGGGCAAAAAGATTGTACAGATACCAAATACAACAAAATATAAGTAATGGTTGAAATGGCATTTGATCGATTAAGTATTTCAACCAGTATTCAGTACAATATATAATTCTAGTCCTTCCACCGGGAAATGAAGAAATTAAATTCACCAAAGGACAATATGTGCAAATCATAACATAATCAATACTAAATGGTAAAGATGACGGCTTCCCCCTTTAGATTTATCACTACCGCGTCTTGGATGAAGCTGGCATTGGCATAGGCAGTACCCCACTCAGAGTTAACCAAGCGAAGATCATAACCGCACAAAATCGACTAGCATAATATGCATAGCATAACAGCAAAATGAATAGCGGCGTATACAATGAGAAATGTAAATAAAGCACACCAGGACCAGCTCCTAGAACGAATGAAGTCCAAGGTTATGGGATGGGAGGCGCAGGCATGCACCATGATTTTGATTTTACCTGTGAAAGATGAATTCTGATTCCAGATTCTTTTGTTTTAAATTTTGATGATTTGAGCGCCCTACTTCGACATATATATAATCGAAGTCCATTTTCCAATCACCTGGGAAAGGGGAAAAACGTCTTCATTTCATCACTCGATAACCCATAGCTTAGTTTAAACTTGTTAACAATTGTGTTGTTGGTATATATATGTCATTGTCAACAAGTCTTCTATTGTTTATTGAATTATTTTGATTCAATAAGAATTATAGAAATAGTAAATTTGTACGATCTATTATTTAGTTGGCATGTTGCAGTGATGATGCTCTCGGGCTTCATACGCTGATCGACTTCGTGGTCTATGTGCACTTTTTTTTTTTGACAAAAATAACCAATGTAATCTTTTTTGCAACTTTTTTCCTTTTCATTAATATTAGTTTTTCATTAATATTTTTTTGGGTACAGTTTTTCATTAATATTAATAACCAAGGTAAATGTGTTAGTTTTTTTTTTTTTTTTAATTAGACTATAATACTCGACTTAATCTAACAAGGTCCAAAATACTAAAATTTCCTATGTCATATCCTGCTTCCTAACGTCTCCATTGCTCCATTTAAAATCCTATCCAAGGCCCAAATTAATGAGATTCTCATATGATACAATCATAGATAGCATGCTGTCAATAAAAGGATGATTTTGAATGATTGAGTTTTGAAAGTTTGAAGGTTGAGAGAATTTGAGAGAATTGAAAGGTTTGAAGTTTGATGAAAAATATAGTAAAGGGCAAAATAGTCCAAAGGAGAGACCGTAACTAGTAAAAGGGGGCGATGTTTAGTAATTCACAAAAAAAAGAAGGAAAAGCGAGGGGCAAATTAAGGTATAAGGCAAAAAGTAAGGATCCCAAGAAAAGTAGAAAGGATAGTAACCAAGGGTGGGAACTGTCAGCTGCAAATATTTGTTTTTTTTTTTTGGTCTCTTTCTTACTTTTTTGCACATATTTTTTTTATATAGGTTTTGCTAATATAAGCTAATGCTACTATGCTAGTACTAGAAGAAATCAAAGACAACACACTACTAGTATATTTGCACTGGATAGAAAGGAGCCAAATTAATTGTATGCCCCAAATCTACCTTTTGTTTTTTTAATCAAAAGAGTGGGTCCATATGAGATTTTCTTTTTATACCAGCATATGAGATACTTACTAGTATTATGATTACTAGTTTTTTTGGCTCGTGCTTTGCTGCGGAGTCAAAAAATTTATGAAGTGATCTTTGTGAATTTCGTTAATCGGACATCTGGATAAAAAAAATAATATGATATTAAATAGATTGTCAATTGAAATAACAAAATTTTAAAAGTATTTTTTAGAATTGAAACATAAAAATTAGTTTTTGAGTCTTTCATGAAAGTTTTAGATCATAAAATTACTTTTTAATAGACACTTGATTAAAAAACAAAGAAAATTAAAAAAAATGACGTGATCGAGTAAGATATAATTTGTAAAGGACTAAGTAGAATAAAATAAAATGTACGAGGGTGATTGATAACTAATTCAAATAAGAAAATATTTGTTAATGGAAATCTTGAAACATAAAAATTCTCTTTTGAACCCTCTATGAAACTCGTTAATCAAATTAACTTTCGGGTTGTTCATGAAAGTCGTAGATCATACAGTAATCTTTTAACCGACACTTGAATAACTTTAATTGGATATGTGGATCGAAATTTATATGGTATTAAATAGATCAACAATCGAAACGACCATATTTAGGAAGCATTTTTTTGAATAGAAACATGAAAAATTGCTTTTGAGTCCTTCATAAAAGTTGTAGATCATGAAATTACCTTTCAATAGACACATGAATAGTCTTAATCGGACAAACAGAACAAAGAATAAAAAATTAAGCTTAAACGTTAGATTAAGATAGAATTTGTAAAAGACTAAGTAGTATAAAGTAGAAAAGTATGAGAGTCATTTGATAAATAATTCAAATAAGAAAATGTTTGTTAATGGAGATCTTGAAATATAAAAATTCCCTTTTGAACCTTTCACGAAACTCGTAGATCAGATTTAGCTTTTTGGCCCTTTATGAAAGTCGTAGATCATTCAATAACTTTCTAATCGACACTTGAATAACTTTAATCGGATATGTGGATAAAAAATTATACAATATTAAATTAACCGGCAATCGAAACCACAAAATTTCGGAAGCATTTTTTGAATTGAAACATAAAAATTGGCTATTGGGTCCTTCATGAAAGTTTTAGGTCATGAAATTACCTTTTAATAGACATGTGAATCACCTTAATCGGATAAATAGAAAAAAAAATTAAAATAGAGTCCAAATTTTAATTCAATTTGTAAAGGACTAAGTAGCATAAAGTAAAAAAGTATATGGGTCATTTGATAAATAATCCCCAAAAAAATTCTTTCTTGGTGGAGCAAGGGAGCCACTAAGGGTAATTTCAAACTTCCAAAAATGCCCTTGGTTGTCAACTTAAATAACAAAAAAACCAAGTATGAAATGACCAAATCATCCTTCCCCATTTTCTCTTGATTCCATGAATTGCTTTGTTTAGATTGGTTTTTATGTATTTTCCATTCTTCCTATTATTGTTTGTTATATATACAAGTATATGATTATATTATTCATTGCCTATATTATCCATTGCCTAAGAACAAAGTATATATATGTGAAATGAACCCCGAAAATTTTTTTAAAAAAAATTCAAGAAAGGCTAGGCTAAAAAAAAGTTAGGATCTTTTTTTTATATACCATAAGTTAGGATTTAGTACCAACGTTACCAATTCAGAAAAACCATAATAAGAAGACTAAACCTCGGAAGAATTAGATGTTGATTAAGTTTTGCTTTCTTGGTGCAAAAAAAAAAGATGTTGATTAAGTGTAAAACAAGGCTGCAGCGTTATTTCTAAAGCATGTTTTTATCTTCAGTCCACGTGACTTTTCCTTTCTGTCTTGGTGAAAATCCTCTCTACAAGATCAGATGTAGTATGGGGGCACTGGGGTTACAAAAAAAGTTAGGATCTTTTTTTTATATACCATAAGTTAGGATTTGGTATGAACGTTACTGATTCAGAAAAACCATAATAAAAAGACTCAACCTTGGAAGAATTAGATGTTGATTAAGTGTTGCTTTCTTGGTGCAAAAAAAAAAAAGATGTTGATTAAGTGTAAAACAAGGCTGCAGCGTTATTTCTTAAAGCCTGTTTTTATCTTCAGTCCACATGACTTTTCCTTTTTGCCTTGGTGAAAATCCTCTCTGCAGGAATAGATGTAGTATAGGGGCACTTGGGCTACAAAAAAAGTTAGGACCTTTTTTTTATATACCATAAGTTAGGATTTAGTATGAACGTCACCGATTCAGAAAAACCATAATAAGAAGACTAAACTTTGGAAGAATTAGATGTTGATTAAGTGTTGCTTTCTTGGTGCAAAAAAAAAAAAGATGTTGATTAAGTGTAAAACAAGGTTGCAGCGTTATTTCTAAAGCCTGCTTTTATCTTCAGTCCAAGTGACTTTTCCTTTCTGTCTTGGTGAAAATCCTCTATGCAGGAACAGATGTAGTATGGGGGCACTGGGGCACATGCCCCACTCAAATCATCCAGTCCCTTTGAGATGTATTAAAAAATTATTTACGGTATTTTAGTTCTGTAATCGTGCCCCTACTAAATATGATAATACAAAAAGTATAGTAAAAAACTAAATACTTTACACATCAACTTCAAATTCTATGACTAATTCCAATTTGGTCACCTGTATCTTTTATTCTTTTATATTGTAAAATTTCATTTTTATCCTTCACAAAGTCATAGCTAATTCCACGCTCCTTTCTATACTCTTATATGTCTTCTATACCCTTTTATATTTGTTTAATCAAAGTGATCTCCGGTAATGGATTGAGAGTTTGAGACTAATCACTTCTAGATCAGGAGCGTGAAAGGTCCTCCCAATAAATGTGCTTTTGGAGATCTATATGTACTTCAAGTTCTAACTTATATTTTCGCTTATGTTAGGGTCAAACCACTTACCACCTTAATCTATCTCTTGTTGGTCATCTACCTTCTTGTTTTCCTTTCTTATGTTTTGTAGTATTCATAATGAGAATAAATTTCCTCAATTAAATTTAAAATTATGAAAATCTGTAGAAATCTTTGTTCTATTTTCATTAAAATTTTCTATGTATTTCATTAAATTATATACAAATTTTAAAGATAAATAATATTTAATTTTGGAAAATTATACAATTCACCGTCAGTGGAGTTTAGCAAACTACACATGTGGGGTTTAAGAGTTGACATGTGTCATTTAGGGAATAGTTTTGAATTTTAAAAACAAAATTAATTCAAAAAATGGGTATATGTCATCTCCTTACCCCGCTTGTTTTTTTATATATAGTTGGTACTATAATGTGTTGTGTGCCCCCACTACATGCAATTCCTGGATCCGCCTCTATCTCTGCCTATGCAAAAAGACAAGTAATTCTAGGCTGGTTTGCAAATCCTTGTAGCAGTTCCCCGCAACCCCATTTGGTGTATCTTTCTCATTAACACCTCTGGATACATTTTTCTTCTTTTCTTGATTTTCAAATACAAAGCTCAAACATTTTTTTTGGTTAATAAGCTCAAATACAAAGCTCAAACCATTTTCTTACCAAAAATAAAAAAGACAAATATACTAACATTAATTAATTCACCTCTGGGTATACCTAAAGCCTTAGAAATAATAAGGAGTATTTGTTAATAGCATATGTAAAATCAGCGCATGCATAACAAATTTGGTGTTTTCTCTATATATGCAGAACAAGAACACAAAACTTAAAAGCAACTTCTTTTCATTAATCGTCGTTGATCCAAACCATCTAAATCCCATACAAAGATCACAAAGCAAAATAAACCTTTCTACCAGACCTCTTCCTTTCTTTCATCTTTCAAAGAAATCTTTCTAACAAAGCTCTTCTTTTTCATTTCTTTCTAGTCTAGGAAAAAGGACTATAAAACACACACGATAAAAAGAAACCAAAACTAACAGCCAAAAACAAATACCAGAACATCATCTATCACATCAGTACTCCTTCCCAATCACATCACCACCCCTCTAAACTTAAACATATTACCAACCCATAACCCTAGAAAAAACCCTAAAACCCAAGAATAAGTTTCTTACCTCCCTATCACCCATCGGTCAAACCTATATTGATTATAGGTTAAATAGGCCCCACCAAACACCAAAACAAGGGCAAAAGATTCCCAACTCACAGCAAGGAACACCAACATGTACCGGAGTACCACCAGAGTAAGTGGGATCTCACGTAGAAGCCTCATTTCCAAAAGTGCGGTGAAGATGGCAAGAAATATCAGGCTGGCAAAATCATGTCCATCAACTAAACCCGAATTAGAGGAAAGATGTGGAGATGGAGATGGAGATGGAGATGGAGGTGAAGTGAAGATGGAGTTGGTGGGTGGAGGTGGAGTTGGGAGGGCGAATGAGTGAAGAGACCAAGGCAATAACCCTCCGAAAAGGAAGAGGATGAAAAGAGTAACAAGTTTCTCAGTTGTTGATGGTCCTGCAAGGTATGGACCCATAAGAGCAACGACTACATACAGCATAAAAACCAAAGACAAAGCCGATGGAAATGAGAAGAAAAAGGGTACGACGGAAGAAAGACAAGGAGAAGAGTACAACGGTGGTATTAGGCAAAAAAAGGATGGAAATGGAAAAAGTTGGAAAAAGAAGCGAAGAGCATGGCCACAGTCACAAAACTAGTAGAAAGGCAAGAAGGAAACCAGCTCAAGAAGAAAGCGGTGAGCCAGGTTTTTTATGCAGTGAGCCAGTTGGTCAATGCGGTGAACATGGCTGTGACCCAATCTAGGAGCGCCATGTTGGGATAATGAAAAGCTTGCTTTTTTAGGGCAAATTCTGAAAGCTTGGATTTTTTTAGGGCAAATTCGATGAAGGAGATGACAAGGCGTCTTGTCATTTTATAATGCGACTTGGCTTTTTCCAATCTACTAGAATTACCCTCCCTTCAAGTTTCAACCCTAGACAAAAAAAGGAATCTGAAATCGCCGCGTTTTGGTTTTGGGCTATAAACCTTTTTTTTGGATGCGCTAACAGTGCTAGATTAATTTACGATTGTTAACATGGACCGACTCTTTTTCTTTTTTGGATCGAGTCTAAACAAATAAGGGGATTTCCGGATTTGTGAAGAAATTATATTTATAACTCAAATATCAAAAGCACGGAGAACCTAGAGAAAGAACTTCAGTTATTTAAAAATAGAACAACTGACCCAAAATTCATTCCCCATCCACATCTCCGACCCCAACGAGGATTGAAATTTATTCCCCATCCCCGTCCCCTAAATTAATTCCCCATCCCCCACCGGAGCGGGGAATCAGATTCCCCACCAACGGCGGGCACAATTGACATCCCTACTTCTACTCCTACTCAATAAAATGAATAAATATAAATAAATTTTATTAAAATACTACACTAATTCTCTTTGTCTATGCTACACACTTGTATACTATTTTCTCATAACCACTAACCAATTCTAATAGTGCTAATGGTAAGTCTTCATACATTGCCACCTTTCAATTCCCCACGGTCTCATTTCTTTTCTTGGACAATGGATTAAAATGGGGCCTCCACCTTTTAGCTCTCTCTAGGATCTCTTTTTTTTTTAATTAGTAAAAAGAGGAGGGTAAATTAAGGTCATCTACTAATGTTTTTTTTTTTGGTTGGTTGGAGTTGTTTAGGGTTATTTTCCATTAGGTTTACTGTTGGTTTCTAGTGGGTTCTTTTATGGTATTTTATCTTCGGCTATGTTTATTGCTGGTTTCTTATGGGTTCTTTTATGGCATTTTATCCATCAACCCATCAACCTAAGCTAACCATGGCTTTAACTCTTTCCCTTCTTTCCCGTCTTCCCCCTCGCAAGAAAATGGTAGTTGCGTTTTTAACCTCCTTGTTTTCCTCCTCTGCTTTGTATTGTGCATCGTTCTCATCCTTTTTTCCTCACATGTTTAAGGACTACTACCTTGTTCCTATATTTCTGACTTTCCGTGTGGTTTGGAGCTTATTCGGTGTCATGTTTTATATCCAGTTGGAGCCTCTAGTTCAGCCTACTCGAACTTTTAGGCTTTTCAGTGCTATGTTTATCCTCTTCTTGGGGATTGTTTTACCTCTCCTCTCACACCCATTACCCACTCCATCATGTTATGCACCCATCTCTACCACTGCTGCTGAAGGTTTTTCACCCATCACCATCTCTAGCACCAAGGATAACCCTTATAATACTGAACTAAAGCTTTTGTGTTTGTTATCCTATAGTAATTCTATAGAAATGAACTTTTCAATAATGAACTTTTTTTCTTTTCAAATCACTTTCCCTTGTATAACATTCAAATTTTCTAATTATAAAAAAAAAAATCAAATCTTCAGTCAATTACTTACCATAGCAACGTAGGTCTGCAGTGCACCCAGCAAAACACCAAAGCACCAAAGGCAGTGTACCTCAGACATCTGGTGGCAATCGTTTTCAATTCCCCACGATCTCATTTCTTTTATTGGGCAATGGGGCCTCCACCTTTTAGCTCTCTCTCTTTCCTTTTTAATTATAGTAAGAAGAGGACTAGATGAGAGTAAATTAATTTCATCTACTAATGTTTTTTTCTTTGTCAAAATCAGTGATTACCGTGGGATCAAAGTTGCGATTTTGTTGTAGTATTTGGTATTTAGTATATGTTAGTGGGTCATGTTCAAGCTTTTCTAATCTTAATTGTGGTTCTTTTTGTCGTAAATTGTTTAAACAAGCAAATACCTAGCCACGGCAACACCTTTTTATCATTTGTACACGTGATAATTTCCACACTTACAAATTTAAAAATAGAAAAGTTTTACAAATCATTTTCATAGAGTTAATGGGTTTAAATAATAAAAGTTAAAAGTTAAAGAAATGGAACAAAGGACTAAATTGTATAAAAGAAAAAGTTTGAGGATGAAATTGCATAAAGGATAAATGTTTGAGGGCTTCAATGTAAAATAGATTAAGTCGAATGGCCTATAAAAAATATCGAAGGAACTTAAAAGCACAAAGTTGAATTGTCCGCATGTTATTGCATAAATAACCATTTTTCAAGTTCACTATTGTTGACCCCCAATTTCGCAATTTCCCAATTTCGCAATTTCGCAATTTCGTCACATTGCACCCCCTTTGAAAGAGAGTTACAATTATATATGTTTTAGATTTCCTTAAAGGTTTTAATAAGAAATACTCCTAAATTCCTTATTTTGCCTTATTCCTTAATTTGATCCTTCTCTCCTTTTTTTCTTTTTTTTAAATTAAAAAAACTCCACCAACTCCATGTTCATTTCTCTCTGAAAAAAAACTCCATGTTCTTTTGTTTAGTGGAACTTCATGTTCATTAGCCATTACTTTGTTTTAGTAAATAATGAGAATATTCCAAAATTTGTTTTGTTTGTCTATCCCAAGCCCACACGCTTCTACCATAACAGAACCTGAGTAATGACTAATGAACATGGAGTTATATCATTATTACCAACCTGTAACCAGCCAAGGCCTTGTCCGCCTGTTTCTCATTCTCAAACTGCATGTTAGAGCAAAACAAGAACAAACACCTTTTCTTCTTCACAAGAAAACTAGAAAAGCAATCCTTATTGTCTGGTTATAATGCAAAAAGGTAGTCGCATATGAGGTTCTACTAGTATTATTTATCCCTTGGGAACAAATTTTACCTTTTTTCTAGTTTAAAACAAAATTAATATGTAAAGCTAAAAAGAATGGGCCCCATTGAGATACTATGATGATTATTAATTTATTATTATATAATAATATATATCCATTGCCCCAATAACAAAAATGGGAGCATGGGGAATTTGCAACGGGGAGGTGGGTCCATTAAAACAAAATGGATAGCGCAGCCATTTTCTCTTGATTTTTTTCTTAATAATGGAGTAATATTATTCTTTCTTTTCTTTTTTTGCAATAATGGAGTACTATTATTCAGGTAGTATATTGGCTACTAGTAAAGTAAGTTGCCCAAAAGCCACTACAAGATTCAAGGAAATGAACCAAAAAATAAATAAAGAGTCAACAAAGGCTAGGCTATACTAAATATGGAGTTAAAAGAGGTGGGTCCAATCTTAATAATTAAGGGGTGTAAACACCATTCCAATAGTACTAGTTAGTAGTAACATTTCTACCTCAACTCTAGACAACAAAAAATATTCACAACAAAAAAACACCACACAGTAATCACAAGGATAGCCAAAACCACTCTATAAAGCTAAAACACACTAATGACCAGAAGGTTTAAGACAGTAAAACTGACTAATTGAAACAAGTTGAGAGGAGGCCGAGTTTTTTTGTTTTTCTAAGGTGAAGAGGATTAAAACGAGGGGAAGAGATTAAAACAGGGGACACGAAAGGCCATAAAAAAAGGGGGAAAAGAGCGATGGGTAGATGAGAAGACACCGACCATCAGACCATTCGCCGCCAGTGGTTATTGGAGCAAGGAAAAACGAGATAAGGATAAGAGAGGAAACATGAAAAACGAAACAAGATGAAGAGGTAGACAAAAGGAAAATAAAAGCAAAAGAAGATGCCGGCGATGAGACCAAAGTTGTCGTCAATTAGAAGAGCAAAGAAAAGGACACAAACAGACTAAATCAAAAAGGGGAGAAGGGGAACTTAAAGCTAAAAGAAATGAAATAGGGAAGGAGAATTGAAAAAAAGAAAAGGCACTGCCGCCGGCGAGTTAACTCCGGTGGTGGAACCAGGGCTAATCCGGCGAAGGGGATGGGGGTTAGGGTAGAAAGGACTCATGGAGGTTAGGGTTTCAGTTTTGTATTAATTTATATAAGGTTTCAGATATAGTATTCAAATTTATTATCCTAGTTCGATTTGGCAATCTGGCAAAAGAAAAAGAAAAAGTTCGACTTAGCAAAGGGAAAAATATCATTTTTTAAAAAATACCAACACAATAGAAGCGTGGACTAGGATAAGACAAACAAAACAAGGACAAAAGAAAAGGAAAAGGAAAAGAGATAGTGGGAATGAGATTATATCTCTCTAATCAAGGGAGATAACATTCCTTAAACTTTTTTAGTTTTAACTCGATTATTCCTTTATCCCAATCTTGAAATTCAATTTTTGTATAAAAGTTCATCCTTGTTTTCCCTCAACCAAAACTAAAAAGGAATATCCTCTTCATCCAAATCTGCTCCCATAATCATTTACATCACTCTCCATCACTAACCCTTAAATCTTCAACCCTAACCTCATCAGATTTTGATGAAGATGATGATGAAAATTATTAAGTTTCTTTAACCAAAACTAGTACAGCTTTACTTCACTAGTGTCCACCAAACAAACATAGAGCTATGGTATCAAAGCTTATAGTTGTTTTGGCAATGAGGCTTTGCAATTGGTAGGCCTAATTAAGTCGAAGTCCCACAATACTCAGTTACCATGCAGATGTCTTTCTGGATGCATTTCTTGACATAAGAACCATTTTGAAAAAGTGCTGCCGAAATAAACGAGTGAAGCAAAACAAGCTAATGGCAAAAGATGCCAATGGACCGATAGCCAAATGTTGGAAGAAGGCAAGTCAAATCCAAAAGGCTCAACACTCAACTGGGGAAAAGAAATGCTAGCTGTGACTTAGGTTCAACCTTCTTCTTAATTAAGATTTCCGAACAAGAAGAGGATCAAGAATTAAAAGCATTAAAAAGCACAAGATGATAGCAAATATTTGTTCAGAATTGAGGACAGTATTGGATATCATTTATGAACTCTTTGGCTCCTACAACTTTATGGTTCTTCATCATCATATGGTTCCTTGATGGTTACAAGCACGAATTCGAATCAGCTGGAAAGGGGAACGCCGAACGCGTGTTGTTTTGATCTTATTATCGGCACAACGACGTCGTGACAACACCCAAATCAATAATCGTAAGCTCCAAGCCTCCAACCAAACCAGGCCAATAATAGGCCCAAATGCATTTCGAGTTTCGACAATCTTTCTTCTCAGGCCCAAATTATGTATGTCCTTTACCTTTGATTTTGGTAATTCCTTGCTACCTGCTGTTTTGGTACCATTTGTAGACTTCAACTTGAGTTTTGACTTGTAGCACATCATTAGCATTATAGCATACCATGGCCTAATAAAAGTTCGATATATGCAATTCGAATAAATGATAAAATGGACAAGAAATAACATAATAACACTCCCCACTTGATTCTAGTTGTCTTGATTCTAGTTCAAGAGTGGGATATGCCTTCGCCTTGTGCTGTAACACACTGTTGCAGCTGCTGTACCAGTAATCATACCTGACCAATGACCAGGACAGAAAGATTGAAATTGAAACAATCTCTTGGATATTAGAGGAAAAGCTTTTAGAAACAATAACTTTTTCTAATGGCACATTAGAAGAATATTAGTCAATAAAATTAGACGAGGTAAATAGTATTTTTATAAAGGTGGTCTAAAGATGTACAAACTTTTCTGTCATACGCCATCACCGATCTCTATATTTTTTCTTTAAATTATGCATGTGATGTTAATACTAATGAATCATTATGACCCACATATATGTAGAAAAAGAAAAATTATGACCCACACACACACACAGAGAGATAGATAGATATATATATATATATATATATATATATATATAGTATTTGCAATGGTACATATCGATAGGGAAAGGACGCTGATTATGATAGTAACAAATTTTCTTTTGATTTCTTAAGAGAGAAAGAGAGAAATGATAAGAAACAAATGCTTATCTCTAGACATTTGAATCATTGAAATTTCTCCCCCCTCCAATCCTCTTTGTGAAATGCATTTACGTCATTGCTCGCTGAAAAATCATAAAGGAACTAATTTCTTAAGTAAGAAAACACATTAGATTGTATTTATTGTTTAAATATTTAGTTAAGTAGTAAAGTACTATAGAACTTAAAAAATAAAACAGAAACAATATAATTGTTGTCTATATATAGTAGATTAATTTATCATATTACAATCACAATCATATTTTATCCCAAACCTACAATTGTAGAGTAAATAATTAATTTTCCTCCACATACAAATAATATTGCACACACAATATAATAAATCGACTTATTTATTTTACAAACACACACCCAATCCCAAAACAATAATCTTTTGTTATTTTCAAATTTGTCTCCAAATGGGAAAAACAGAAAAGGTATAAGCTCCAAACCAAACCAAATCACACCAATAATAGGCCCAAATTCATGTCATCATTTGATAATCTTCTTCTTAACCCCAAATTCATCAATCTCATTACCAACTTGAAAATTGGCACAACACATCACCATGCGGAGCTTAGTGTTCTCATCACCCTTTAGAAAGGCCAAAGCCTTTTCCGTTTGTTCCTCGTTCTCAAACTGCATGTTAGAGCAACACAAGAACAAACCTCTTTTCTTCTTCTTCATCTTGTTCATTTTCTTCCCTTTAGAGCAAGCGGACGGTGGCGGCGCATCCACGGCGGCCGCTGCCCCATGGCATATCTTAGTGTTGGTTTCCATAGGTGTCTCGGTGGTGGAAATGGCAATGTACTCGGCTGTCTTGGTGGTTTCTTCCGTATAACCCATAGCTTGTTTAAATTTTTTTTTTCTTCAATGTATGTTCAACTATGAAAAATATAGGCATATATATAAGGGCAAAGTCAACAAGTCTTCTATTGTTAAGAATTACTTCCATGCTAAGCGTTTAATTAAAAAAATAGTTATAAGTAACCTCGTTTAAGAAAAGTCAATAATAATACGAGAATTTACTCCAGGTTTTATAGAAGATTGTCCATGATTTTAATGTTTTGTTCAAGGTTTAATTTGTCCAATGGGCATTGGCACTTGGGATTTATTAATACAGGTAAACAACTATAGAATATAGATTTGATTAATAGTTAATACTGTATGTTAGACCGTAGACGTATCGTACATTTTTAAAGTGTCAAGTAACTTAAGTTATTAACCACAGCGGTGAATACAAATAGAGGGATGAAAGGGGGAAAAAAATTCCGTTAACCAAGACGCAATCCTTAGCGTCTGGTTATAATTCAACTGCAAATCTACTCATTCCTTCATTTAAAGCCAACCCCTTTTCAAAAATTCGTTAAAAGTTGCTCATCTTCTCCAATCTGGTCCCAAGGAATCCACCATTGCTCTTCTCAAATGTCATGTTTCCATTTGTAAGTTCTTCTCTCTGTCTTTTAAAGAAATGGGTCAAATTTCTATCTCGCATTTCCTGTTGTTGAAGGCTTAATTGGCCATTTGGAAAAGCTTGTCTCTGCATTTTTGGGTTTATTTCCTATCTGGGTCTTGAATGTTATTGAGATTTTCCGAGAAACTGTATCGGAATTTGCATGAATTGTGGTTATGGATAACCTTATCTAACTGGAAAGATAATACCTTGATGAATAATGATTCAAATTGACAGAAATGCCTATAATCTTGGTTGACATTATTGTGACAGAAAAGTAGTGACTCTTCTTCTTGCCCATCAAAAAAGCAGTGATCTTTGTTATTAATTATATAATTAATTAGTCATAACCATACTCTCATTTACTAATTTGCTTTTGCATTTTCTAAGAATGATTTGCATGCTTAAAATGTTGCTTCAGCATTGGAACTGTTCAAAAGTATAATCATTGATTTGATTCATCAGGAGATTGTCTGTTCCACACCCACCTGCCGGTCATGCTTCAGACAACCATTCATGGCCTTTTTGCACTGTGGAGGATTACATGCATTACCAACCAAAACTATTGCAGTTGAACTACCATGAATATGTTGTGAAAAAAGTATATTTTTCGGTTTCCCTTAGAAGTTCCTCGAGCCTTCAGCCTGTTAGAGCCTTGCAGACTTCCGTGGATGCAGGGGAAAGATTCATGTCTTGCAAAACCGGTTGGTCAAAAGATGATCTAAAATCAATGCAGGTGCAAAATTTGAGTGAGACGGCTCAGGTACATCCTCATTATAGCTCTCAAGATTACTGTAATGATGAAAGCAAAGAAGAGCAAAGGAGGAGGAAGATAGGACTGGCAAACAAAGGTAGGGTGCCATGGAACAAAGGGAAAAAACATAGTGCAGGTAACTCAATTTTTTAAGTTAAATTAATCACTTCGGTTTCAATCTTTATGCACTTGGTAAATTTCTAAGGTTTAAAATATTAAATCATGCAGAGACTCGCTTACGAATCAAGGAAAGAACATTAGAAGCCTTGAGGAATCCCAAGGTGAAGTCATGTAAGACTGAAGCAGTTTTGGGATGTTTTTATTTTTCAAATGCATATTCTTGAAATAGTGGTAAGAACTTAAGATGTATGGCCTAAAAAATAAGAGTTGCGCTATTCACATCTGCTTCATCATTTGCTATAGATAGGCAACAGGCATTGATTTTAGTGGAGTTCTAAATGCTTGTACTAGTGAACTACTAGTTCTTAATAGACAGAAAAAGTATGAGACACATTTTCTTTTCAATTGTATCTTTAATGCTTTGGTTCTTCTGATAATTTAACTGAAAATCATCTATCCTTTCATTTTCAGGTTAGGAAGAAGATGATTGAACATCCCCGAACTCATAGGTAAGTCTGCATCAACATATTTTCATTTATTTTTCATAGTCAGTTTCTCTTGGTAAGCATTTTAGAATGAGCTTTTCCAACTTTTTAACACGAATTAATTTTTCATTCAAACAAAGCTAATTAGGTTACAGTAGAATCTCATTTCCAATGATCATAAAATGGAAAATGACAATCTTGCAGTGAACAAAGCAAGGCAAAAATTGGGTCTTCATTAAGACGTCTTTGGAGCAAGCGTTTGAAATTGAAACGGTTAGGGGAGAGATTCTTTCTATCATGGTCGGAAAGTATAGCTGAAGCTGCTAGGAAAGGAGGGAGTGACCAACCAGAGCTAGAATGGGATAGCTATGACAAGATAAAACAAGAAATAGCTCTCGAACAGCTCCGGTGTGCTAAAGAGAAGGCCAAGGGAAAGGAAATGGCAAAGGTTAGAGCAGCAACACCAAAAGCAGAAAAGATTGCAAGGATTGCTCAAAAGACAAAAGAGCAAAAAAAGAGGGAAAGAGAAAGAAAACCAAAGAGAAAGACACGAGGAAAACTAAAGAAAGATGGGGATGAGGTGACAGATTCTCTGGAACTGAAACTTAAGCAGAGATTAACAATGGTAAGTAACCTCAAAAAGACGTCAATTTAGACCCTCCAGCAGCAATTTTGTATTGATAATTATTGCTTTTTTTCATAAATGGCATAGCATGAAACTTTACTTTTTGTGTAGATAATGGATAGTCGATCACCCATTGGCCCTACCAATTTAGGCTGATCATAGATAATGTAAAAATGTTTCAAAAAAGTAACAAGTAATTCTGTACTGTGCCTGAGAAATGAGAACTGATGAAACAGAGAAACTTCAGAGAAGGATAATTCAAATCATGACTATTAACAAATGGGCAATATTTTTTATTCCTAGCTCTTGCAATTAGTATATTCCTAGGCAATTTCAAGGAGTCTCTTCTTATGATCCCATTTTCTGTCATATTTCAACTGCCTTGTGACATCCACTTTGTGACTGGCGTTTAGTGGAATGGACATCTTGGAAATATTTACTATCTGAAGTTCATTACAGAGTACAATTAGTTTCATGCAGGTGCTCCTTTTCCCTTTGCAAACTTCTTGGGTAAAATTGCCTAAATATGTGCTAGTATTTCTTATTGATTGTCAACGAGTCTATTAGGACAATTCGTTTGTGAAAGCCTTGTGCTGATGGAACTATCATTAGTTGTCTCCTTGTGTAATAAGTAGTTCCCTAACTTATTTTCTCTATGCTAATATCTTTTAGATCCGCAAAAACAAGTCCATAAAGAGCAATGTCAGTATTCAAGAAGACAGAGTACATATCCCAGCTTTGGAGAAGTTGAACATAGAGTTTATTAAGAAAGAGAAAATGCAAAATGAAGTTTCACTCGCAGAGCAGATCAAAGCAGCCAAAAGGAGAAGAGCAGAGTCCATTTCCACCAAGGTTCTGACAGTCTCATCATCCGTGCTCTCATGTGGTGGAAGACTGGATTAAACTCCAAATCTGTTTGTGATCTCCACATAAGATGAATAGAGGTGTATTCGGCAGACGGTAATTCTGGCACAAGCCTGAGCAAGTTTAATTTTTTGAGGATGTTTTGAGAGTTAGAGTTAACATGGTGAAACTAGTATGTAACATCACAGAAATCCTCTGTAGGTGTTCTTCTATCTTCTATGCTCTATTCTTTCGTGATATCATTATCATATATTATTACTAAAACATGAGGTAATTCTTGTGAACTACATCCTTCTGTTCTGTCTAGGCACTTTCATAATTCATTAACAGGTTTCCATTAAAGATTTCATGATTTCCTCGACATTGATTATTCATGATTTTGCGAACTTCTAGTTGTGTATTTTCTTTTTATACAAAACACAATAGCAGGCCAGGAAATTCCATGATATAATCTTTGCTCATAAAAAATGGGATTTGGCTCCTCTCCGGTCCACAAAATAGACTGGAGAGGCCAGAGGCCATATAGAAATTGTTCCACGTGCATTAAAAGGAAATTAAGGGTCAGATTTCACTTATGTATTTTTCCTCAAAGTATAGTGATTTTATTCTATCTTTCTTTTTCCTTTTCCACTTCGAATGGAAATTAAGTAAGGAACGCAAACTCCATTCATGGCCTCCGCCATCAATTCCGTCGTAGCCATTAAGGTTCAGACAACTATTACCAAATACAAGTATTATATTCCACGTTTGGATACCGTTTTGATTGTATGGAATGAAATATGATGCATCCCTTCTTCTGAAAGGATGCAGACGCATGTTTAGGCAAGCTTCAATCCATTGACAAGAATAACGCTCAAAATTTAATTCACATTAGCTCTGTTGATACAATTTAAGGCCTCTAATGCCGTTCTTAAGTTCATAATCTGAATGCTTTTGCTGATCCTAAATTTCACGTTTCCAATGTCAAAGGTCAAGACTAAAAGTTAGTAATTTATAACAGAAAATTGCAGGTACAATTGTCTCATAAAGGGAATAGATTTGGTCTATGAGCTAAAACTTAAAACTGCTTGGAATAATCAAACCTGATAGCAGGAAAGTAACCACTTAAATGGGAAGAAAAGGAATGCATTTAGACTTAGTAAACCTAATATAAGTTCAAAAACACATACAAAATTATCTCTGGCGCCATTGATATCGTCATCATAAGATGTGCACAGGAGCATTCATAACATTGCCAACATATTCAGCTAAACTTCATTGGTAACCATAAATCCTAGACATAGTCTCTTTATCTACAACATGTCCAAAATAGTCTGAATTCATCTGGAACAAATATTTCAAGACCGATAATTCCCACCAGGCATGTTTCCTCCCATGTTTGGGGCATAGTTGTTCTGGTATTGATCATTTGGTGTAGCACCTTGGTAAGGAGCGTTTCCATAGTTTGGGCTATTTTGGAAATTCTGTGCATTTCCAGGCATGTTACCACCAGACCACCCTTGATTTGGTGGCGCATTCCCCATATTCTGCTGCATTCCTCCCATGTTGGGTGGCATCCCGCCCATGTTGTTGGGTGGCATCCTGCCCATGTTGTTGGGAGGCATCCCACCCATGTTGTTTGGAGGCATCCCGCCCATGTTGTTTGGAGGCATTCCAGGGTTAGGTCCATTCTGCATGCCCTGATTAGGAGGCGGCGGAGGCATTCCAGGGTTAGGTCCATTCTGCATGCCCTGGTTAGGAGGCGGCGGAGGCATCCCCCTGTTTGGTTGCTGCTGCATGTTCTCCCTTCTTCTCTCATAGTTTCTTGATCTATCATAATTACGAGGTCTGTCATTGCGCCTGTTCCTTTCATTAGCTCGAGCATTGTTCCTCACCCATTCCTCATGGTACTTTTCATCATATGGAACAGCTTGCCCATTAATGAAAGGTTCCCCTGAAAATGATAGCTTATTGTAAGTACTAATAGCCTCAAACAGAAACCAACCACAAGAAAACTATTCCAGATTAAAACTAGAAAAAATGTGAGAACTGCACCTGTCAGCTTGGATGTTTTAAGGAACTATTAACATTGCAAAGAAAAATTAAATATAATAGCAGTATATACATTCTGTGTTAATGAATTTAAATTCATTACAAACCTCAGTAGTCAAACCCTCCAAATTTAGCAGCAACTTTTAATCCATTTAATAGGAGCCAATAAAATTGCTAATAACATGTCCCGTAGCCAAACAAGCCTTAATTACATTATATATTCAAAGGTGATGCAATCAAAGTTATACACAAGTCACAAAAAGCTAAATTCATGGGGTATTATTGTAAATGAAATTTATCTTAGTCAATCAAGGATAATATAATTGATACAAGGTTCAGAGAGTAAGTCAAATCAGTCAATCTTTACCTCCATAATCCTTATTCTTGACATCCAAGTAGGAATCAGGAAGAACCCAGCGAACTCCAGGAAGATCTGAGGGAAAAATAAAATTAATGAGAACAACCCAAAAAAAGCCTTGTTGAAGGCAGCTAGCAACTTAAAGATGACACGTACCTTTGATCTTATATGAGAGCTCTTCAGACACAAGAGCTCCAAAAGCAAAATAGTGTCTGGTGGAGACTGAATAAATCTTCATCCTTGCTTCTTCCTCACTATGAAAATCATACACAAAAAATAATCAAATCATAATTGCCCAGTAACGTACGCATGTCCAATTTCAAATGGCATAAAATGGCATTTCTGATGATATAAGGTTATACCATCAAACTAATAAAATGGCATTTCTGATGCCATTAACAATGTAACATGCTGCAGAGCATATAAATTAGGCCTAAGAGCCCTTACAATGTAAGGGTCGTAATAAAGAAATACCCACTATTATACTAAAGCCTAATTGTTTTCTTCTCAATGCAGATTATTTCCTCAGCATTTAGCAGACAGGAAAAAGGCTCTCACTATTATACTAAAGCCTAATTGTTTTCTTCTCAATGCAGATTATTTCCTCAGCATTTAGCAGACAGGAAAAAGGCTCTAAAACAAAAGCATAATAAATAAAGTTAAGTCCCCAAATTGTTTGCATTTCTTTATAACAATTTTATTAATTATTCGGTTCTAAACAACTTAATCACTCAGATTAAGAATACAATAATAGGATAAACAATGAAAGATTAAAAAACAACAAAAATAGCCCAAAAGAGAATACCTGCCCACAACTTGAGCTAGGGTTTTGATATAGTTATCAATGATTTCGTCCCTAGTAGCACCCTCCTTAGGCGGCTCCGTAACAACGAGCCAATGCTCAAAATCACAACCATCGAGCAAGATCGTCTCTTTCGGCGGCCTGTTGGAGTAGTTAGGGTTTGCGTCGTTGAGGGTTGTCTTGGCGGCCCGCGTGGAGAACGACCTCACGGAAGGGTAAGGGGCGTCACGATAGAGGAGAGCGCTGAAAAGTGGGGCATGGAGGCGACGGAGGAAGGAGATGGAAGGAAGCGATGGAGCGATTAAAGTTCTGGAGGAGGCAGGAACGGTGGAGTAAAAGGAGGAGAAAGTGCGGGAGGATGGGAAGAAGGAAGTTAGGGTTTTGGGTTTTGATAATAGAGAGCGAGAGAGGGATTGGGTCGCCATTGGGAGGCTGGGAAATGGCTGAAGAGTGCGACTGCTGCGAGGAAACAGTGGAAAATTGCGATGAGGGTTTTTCGAAGGGTTTTATAGAAACAGAAAGGGAAATCTCGACATCTGGTGGGGCTCTTTTAGTAAAATGGCATGAGATTTTTTATTTTTTTATATTTATTTATTTACATATCTTTTAGCCTTTAGGCATCATATATAATCATTAAATAAAAAAAAAAAAGGAAAATGTGAGTTTAAGTAAAAGTATTCTCAATTTTTTTTTAATTCAAGTATTCTATAAATTAAAGTTACATCCAACCGAAAAAAAAATGAAATTAAGTCACTCTGATTAGTAAGTGAGTTTAAGTAAAAGTATTCTCAATTTTTATTTTTTAATTTTTTTTGAATTCAAGTATTCTAAAAATTAAAGTTACATCCAACCGAAAAAAAAAAATTGAAATTAAGTCACTCTGATTAGTACTAATAAATAGTATGGATTTCCTATCTAATTTTATCAAGGGCTAGTAAAATAAAAGTAGTATTATCCTAAACCCTCTTGTCTTTGATTATTCTAGTACTAGTAGTCTTTAGCTTACACTAATAAAACTTTGATGGGAGATGTGGAGTATTAAATTTTGATACCAACCCTTTTTATACAGTCTTGCAAGTTTAGGCTTAAGTTAATATATGTGACATATTGCACTAAAAATATCCCAAATATGGGATTAAATATTATAGTGGTGAATAGTTTGAAACTCAAAGCATTCAATAATCTATTTCTTTCAAGTCAAAAGAAACTATAATGATGATATTAGCTTAGCTTGGTTTGATAAACATAACCGGATCAAAAGTTACCTTAGAATTTAGATTTCATGTTCAGATACAACAGAAGATTGGTTTATTGATTTGATTAAAGCTCAAATCTGATTACCAAAATTGGGATTGATTGTAAGGTTCCATTGAATTCACAAATTGAAATTTCTAAAGATAACCAATTGTCTTGGCTTTCTCCCACCAACCTTAATTTAGCTGTCAAAGTATGGGAAGATGGGGTGAGGCCACCAACACTAACTCCCATGACAGTCAATATATTAGCTCACCTGAAAACTTTCATTTAGCCAAAGAGGAGATTAATGTTTCATTTCTATGCTTTTCTTCTGTTCTTGGTGTCTTTCTTTGGGTTTCTTGTAAAAACTCCTATCTCATTTCATCAAAACCTCACCAAAACTCCTTCATTTAGAGAAAGAACCAAAGATAAAGTCAAGCAAAGCCCAATGCCCCAAAGTGGCCAAATCCACATGCATTCAAAAACTTCTAAACTATTCATTTATTTCTTGCTTTTGCTTGTGCAATGATAACCAATTTGGTGTGTTAGTTCATCTCCTTTTTATCTTCTTTCTCCACATAACCTCACACAATCAATCCTGTTTTCCTTCTCACAACATTCCACCTTTGTGATTTCTCTCAATGGAATTGCCTGTGAAGTCACCGGTTTCCGGTGGCCGGAAAGCTCCATACAGATTAGAAACAAAGAATTTGTCCTACAAGTTAAGCTGCAGGTTTGAAGAGTGCAAATGGATTTTTTGTGGCTTGATTGATGCAAATAGAGATCCCAAGTTCATATTAAAGGGTGTGAATTGTGAAGCAAGGCATGGAGAGATTACAGCAATAGCAGGACCAAGTGGAGCAGGAAAAACAACACTGCTAGAGATTCTAGCAGGAAGAATCCCACCTTGTAAAGTGTCATCAGGGGAAGTTCTTGTCAATGGAAGGCCTATTGATGTCAAACATTTTCGGAGAGTTTCAGGTTATGTTACTCAAGATGATGCTCTATTTCCATTGCTTACAGTTGAAGAAACACTCATGTATAGTGCACTTTTGAGGCTACCAGGAGGAAGAAAAGAGGCAAGTTCTAGAGTCAAAGGGCTTCTTAAAGAGCTTGGATTGGAGCATATAGCAGGTTCCAGGATTGGTGGAGGATCAAACAATGGAATTTCTGGTGGCGAAAGGCGCAGAGTTTCCATTGGAGTTGATTTAGTTCATGATCCTGCTGTTATTTTGATTGATGAACCAACTTCAGGTTTGGATTCTGCTTCAGCTCTTCATGTAGTGACTCTGCTAAAATCCATGGCAGTTAATCAAGGTAAAACTATTGTTTTAACCATCCACCAACCTGGTTTTCGTATCCTTGAGCTTTTTGATCGCATTGTTTTGCTTTCAAATGGATTTGTTGTTCATAATGGATCATTGAATCTTCTGGAAGAAAGGCTAAAGTTTGCTGATCATCGTATCCCTCGTCGTGTCAATGTCCTAGAATTCGCCATCGATGTTATAGAAAGTTTGGCCTCACCAAATCAACAATTATTAAGTAACATAAGCTATGAAGATTGTAGAACTACGAGGAGCCCCATCCATATTGAAAGAAAGCTTCACTTCTACCCGAATTCGCGGATGGAGGAGGTTTTGATATTAGGGCAAAGATTTTGTAGCAACATATTCAGAACCAAGCAACTATTTGCAACTAGAGTCATCCAAGCCTTGGTAGCTGGTTTTGTACTAGGAACAATATATTTCAATGTTGGAAATGACAAAGGAAGGATTGCTTTACAGACTCAAACAGGGTTTTTTGCCTTCACCCTCACTTTCCTTCTATCTTCCACAACTGAAGGCCTGCCAATTTTCTTGCAAGAGAGAAGAATTCTAATGAGGGAAACTTCAAGAGGAGCTTACAGAGTCTCTTCTTATGTCCTAGCCAACACCATAGTTTTTCTTCCTTTTCTTCTGATGGTTGGAATCCTCTTCACTTCACCGGTATATTGGCTAGTTGGATTGAGAAGGGACATTTATGGGTTTCTTTACTTCTCTCTGGTGGTTTGGATGGTACTTTTAATGTCCAATTCATTTGTGGCATGTTTTAGTGCTTTGGTGCCAAACTTCATCATGGGGAACTCAATCATTGCAGGGTTAATGGGATCTTTCTTCCTCTTTTCTGGGTATTTTATAGCTAAAGATAAAATACCAAATTACTGGGTTTTCATGCATTATTTGAGTTTGTTTAAGTACCCATTTGAGTGCTTTATGATCAATGAATATGGAGGGAAACAAGGGCAAAGCAGGTGTTTGGAGTTTGAGAATGGAGAGTGTAATTTGTTTGGAAGTTGGTTCTTAAGACAGCAAGACCTCAAAGATTCACAGAAATGGAGCAACTTAGCTGTCATGTTGAGCTTCATAATTGGGTACAGAGTGCTTTGTCTATTAATTTTATGGTATAGATGTTACAGAGCAAGAAACTAAACAACTTTTCCTTTCCTTTTCCTTATCTTTTTTGTCAAATTATTATCATTATTTATTATATTTATCACTTTCATTTCGAAAGGGATTGTAGAAGATAGTTATTCAAAGTATAAATATATGTAAAATTGCCAACATATTCATTGTTATAGATCAATACATGAATCCGAGGCTTTTACTTCTTTTTTTGTTGCCTTCTCAGAATTACAATAGCCTTATTGACTTATTGTTGCAAGTATGATTGAAGCAAATTAAAGAACAGCAGCAGCTCAAACATGAAAAGATGTTATAAAATGCAAAGAATAAGGAAAATACATCAGATCATTCGGTTTATAAAGAGGAAAAAGAAGCATTGTGAGCAAAGAAAAGTTCACTCACTTCTATCTTACACGGTATTGCTCGCAAACAATCTGGCTTTACAGTACTTGGCTCTTTTGCCTTTTAACATCACTCTATAGACTTTAAAAAGAATCATAATATAAATGACCAGTTGGTTATAATTTACATAAATTTACATCATTGCTACTCTCACAACCAGAAAAGATGACCGAGTTATAGTTTTTGGCCAGCATATTCCAAAAGCCCTGATATTTACTTGGAAAAAAACAGGGAAGAAAAATTCAGAAAACTAGCCAAAGGATACCAAAATAATCTACACTGACCTAATTGCTTCGGTCGAATATTGAATTGAATGTCATTGTAGCATATGATGTGGTAATATTTTCCGACGATGAAGATGTATTTGCCTCTCTGCCTGTGCCTTCAGAACCCATGTCAGACTTATCTTTCAGGCCTCTGAGGCTCATGAACTCCGATAGCAGGCCAGGTCTTGATATATTCTGACCATCCACAGCTGTCTCGCCTGTTAGCATCTTAACCACTTCAGACATGGATGGTCGGAGCTTTGGCATGTCTTGGGTGCACAGTAAGCCAATCATTAGGAATTTCTGACACTCTTCTACATTATAGTGTCCATTCATAGATGTATCGACCAATTCAGCTAGTTCTCCCCGCTCATACAGGTCCCATGCCTGCATTTGTAAATGCACTTAGCAAAGGAGTTTCAAAATCTTAATCTAACACCAAAGAACCAAATTAAAATAGATGAATCTCAGAGGACACAACAATACAGCACAAAAGTTGACTGAGAGAGACCACATGGTTCTTCTATTTTAACTATATGGAACATAAAAAATAAAGTTGTAAGGAAGTGATGAGAAACCGCATGGTTTTAGCTAAAAATGGTAGGACCATTTTATCTCTCAGGGTATCTCTTGCATGAAAAAACTATTCAAGAAATGAGTAATGTGACAATAATAAAGACTCAAATGACTCTTGAAGTGAAAGGCTACAAAAGATCAAAACATAGAGGAAATTCATACCCTTTCAAGAAGATATTGCTCTGCCAGAGGTAATCTTCTGTTTGTGTTGCTTCTACCACTAACAATTTCCAATAGCAAAACACCAAAACTGTAAATATCTGCTTTGCGTGTCAACTGACCTCTTATAGCATACTCAGGTGCTAGATACCCTCTACATAAACCACATAAAAATACACACAAATTAGGTAGATTGTTAGATAATTGAAACAAAAGAGCAAATGCAAACAACCTATCTGTAGAGCCCACACAAGACAGATTAAAAACAATAAAGAGCATTTACAAACAACCTATCTGTAAAGCAGAAGACCTGTTAGAAACATCAGGGAAAACCACACTTTGAAAACCGAAATCTCCTAGACCAAAACTGTTCAAATAACTTTCTAGAAGATTATACCAAAACTATTTCTGACTGATACTTCATATAACCCATAATATGAGTCCCTTCACTAAGAGTAAGAGATGGAACACAAGTATAGACAGCAATTAAGGAACTTACGTTGTTCCAGCAACACGTGTACTAATATGAGTCAAGTTGTCTGGAAAGAGCTTTGCTAGACCAAAATCTGAAATTTTGGGCATGAGATTTTTGTCAAGGAGGATATTGCTTGCTTTGATGTCTCTGTGAATAATATGAGGGCGAACTTCCTCGTGAAGAAAAGCAAGCCCCTTTGCCACACCAATGCAAATGTTACGTCTTGCTTGCCAACTGAATTGCATACTGCTATGGCCTCCGCCTAAATGGTATAGAGGCCTTATGTTATTATTGTTCAAGCAGTTAATAAACACAAATAAAAATCATAGTAATTACCAAGAAGCGTTTGTGCAAGGCTGTTATTCTCAAGATAGCCATAGACCAAAATTCTGTGGTTTCCTTCCACGCAACATCCACACAACTCAACCAGGTTCTCATGCTCTATTTCTGCAATCACATTTATTTCTGTCAAGAACTCTCTCACCCCTTGCCTTGAGTCAGCTGATAGCACCTTTATAGCAGCCATGGTACCGTCTCTGAAAGTTCCCTGTGTATTAAAGTAATGATTTATTGATTGGTGAGAAGTTAGGATTGGATGTTAAAATAATAAAACAGGCTTTTATATGCAAGTATTCAGGAATTCTTTCAAAATGATTGGAAGGAAAGAAAAGTATCTGCAATCACCTTGTAGACAGCACCAAAACCTCCCTCTCCAATTTTATTGGAAAAATGAAAATTTCCAGTTGCCATTTTCAGTTCTCTGTAAGTAAACAGTTTAGTGTTCTGAATACCTGAAACCTCTGCACCAATGAACACATGTTAGGAACTTTGCAAGCACATAACAGAACAGAAGGAAGCATTTTCAAGGATGGGAGCAGGTTTTAGCAGTGAGGCAGCAGAAGATTTTAAATGAAGTCAGACCTTATAAGGAATTCTAAACTCCAAATGCAACAGAACACCAAGTCAAGTTAGAAAGATACCTTCATCGATTTCTGGTGAATGTTCAGGTGGCAAACCTGCCTTCTTTCTCGAAAAGAAAAATGAGAAACAAGTCATCACCAGCTGCTGATTAGCTCAAATGAAAACCCTGTCCAGCAACTTGAAAGCATCAAATAAGAGTCATCATCTATTAAGCCTATCAAAAAGATTATGTTGTTTCCTTTGGATATATCTATCTAATCATAAAAGGATTCCTACACTATGAACCTCACTTTCACGTTCATTCTCTGCTATTCAAGGTACTACATAAAGATTCAAACCTACAGGGAACCTAGGCAGCACTAGTTTAGCATCTTAAACCCACGTCTCTAGCAAAACAAGGCAGATAAAGGACTTTTTACAAGCTCCATCTTAAGATGCTTGCAGACATTTGCACTATGAACCCAAGGACTTTTTATAAGCTCCATCTTAAGATCAATATGACCTTTCAACGGATTTGATTCCTAAAAGCATCAAGGCAGATAATTTATGCTTGCAGACGATTAATGAGTATGTTGGGAAATAAAAAGGTAAAACATTTGCAATGTTATTAAAGTACTCAAACACAGACAGGATCCACAGTAAAACTACACCTTTAGCAAGAATCTGGTTAGCCAAGATAGAGACAGCCTAATTATGAAGTTGCATTAACTGTTGGAGAACTTAAAAGCTTCACAATTTTAATTAGCATCACCAAGTGACCAGTTTACGTAAGAAGTGAAGAGAAAGATACATGAGTTGTAAGAGTTAATGCAGGCAAAGAGAGTCAAATGTGATCAAACAGCAAGGAAGTAGAGGAATACAGAAGAAGACACAAAAGCCATACTCGACAAGCCTAAATTTCACAAATTATTGAACGAAAAGAAACAATGCCTGCGGAGATTTGGTTGGAATTAGATAGTAGGCCAGAGATGGTCCATCATTAGGATATTAAAGAATATGAAAGTCAACTGGCTGGGTGATAGTAAAGATTTAGTTGAAAAAAACAGCTCAGGCAAACCAAAAGAGGGTAATGAGTGCAATTATATTAAAAAAGTTCACAGTTAAAGCTCCAAATGCTTTTTGCCTAATAATATCAGAAAAAATACCAAATTTGCTTGAAAGGTAGGGGAAGACTTAAAGATCTCCGAGGAAGTCCCCGCGAGTTCAGCCCCCTTCCCCATCTCCTCCGAAGCAGGAAAACTGGAAAAGATTTGTAAATCCTCCATAACTTTTAATTACATCAAGAAATTATAATTACATCTACAACAGTTATAACTACCCAACAGAGAAATATAAAAGGAAACCATTTAATGATGTTAAATCTTTCACTACACAAACTGGAAACGACTAACTACCCCAACCTTCCATCAGAGTTCAAAGCTAAAACACTATAAAAAAATAGAAGAAATAACAGAACCGAAGATTCGTGCCAAAAAAACAGAACCGAAGACTGAAGAAACCAAACATTTCCTTCACTGTGTTTTGCGAAGAACATACGAGAAACTTGAATCTGAACCATTCTTTTGTGTCACAAAGAATCAACGAAAAATGAAAATCAAATGGCCAGGAAGACCAAACGTCCAAATTGATCTAAAGTAAGCAACTTTTTTGGTATATTCAAGCAAACTAAGCAGAAATAAAAAGATCTACAGCATAATTCACTCTTTTCTTTTACTTTTCTATTTCAATTTTCAATATTTTCTTGGCTACCAAACAAAACCCAAATTTGGAAACTTACCTTAGATGCGTTCACCAAGCTGCAACAAAGATTCGGAAAACTTTCGATTCCTGTAATGATAGAGCTGAGCAGTTAATGTTGGTCTTCCAGTTCCTCAAGTCTTTCAACTGGACGTTGATAATTAATTGTACTGACGAAAGGCCAAATTAAATTATAACAATTTTAAAATTTATTTCGGAAAACCTCCCCAAGGTTTTTACAAAATATCCATTTCGTCCCTGAAAGATTGATAGTTCTCTGAAAATTTTAACGTCATTTTATATATGTTTTAAGTTTTAATGGGAAATTTTAAAGTACTTTTGACGTCTAACTTTTACGTTGATTCGGATTTTTAACGTCATAATTTGTATGAAAAGGAATTTTTATTACAATTCACACGTGAATGCAAGAAAATATTTTTTTTGGCCGGAAATGCAAGAAAAGTTTGAGTTGGGAATTTTGAAAAGTCAAAACTAGGCCCTTTTTTTTTGAGAAAGTCAAAATTAGGCCTTTTCCTATCAAAATAGAATATTTCAATATTTCACCTTTTTATTATTTGAACTGTTTAATAGTATATATCTTTAATAATTAAGAAGATTAAGTTACTTTTCAATGAAGACTTTAAAAGATTTCCACAGTATTAATCACTAATTATTAAATATATATATGTTTTCAACTTACAACTCAAATTTGCAAAAGGATAACGTAGCTTTGTTCTCACTTTCCTATTTCTAATGTAAGCAACTTTGGGGCATCTTTTTTTTTTTTTTTTTGCAAGTTATAAGATTTGATTTTTTTATTAATTAAGAAAAGCAAATAGCTCTTAAAAAACAAGGTGTTAAACTTTAAATCAGTAATATATTGCCAAAAAGAAAAAAAAATTAATCAATAAATTTGTACTCTTAGTAGTATTTTCTTTAGACAACTCATGAACCAGACCTAACAATTTCATTTTTGCCATAAAAGTATATGTTCTCTTCAAGAAACCCAAAATTGATTTTTTTTTTAAACGCACCAGTATTAAATTATGTAAATACTAGTATTACTAATTAAAGCGCACACATAACACATGGAAGATAAGTAGCAAAAAAAAAAGGAAGATTAGTGTGGGATTTTTATTGACTGTTCTTTGATCAGGTAATTTGCTATTACTATATTCTTCAAATTTAACTTTGTTGCATGGAAATTCTACGCCTCAAATTAATTAAAAATATAATTTATGGTTAGTAGCCAAGTAGATTTAGACTTAATGACGAATTAATAATAATAGTAAGTCCCACTTTAAGATTGATTATCATTGCATGCATTTTTCTCTCTGACCGGTCAGCTTGCTTTGCGACGTCCGAAATGGAATATCCAATTTTTCTCTATTGGAAAGATAAGGCAAAAAATGAGATCACCCTTGAGACAGCTTCACGTGTTCATTTATGTCTCGAAATTTCTTCCATGTTACCTCATTTAGACCACTTTTTCCCGGTAAACCTGAGAAAATTTGCAAAAGAGGAATATTCAATACTTGAAAGCTTGTTAAGATAACACTTATCAACGGCCGTGTTCTTGTTGTTCCAACTGTTCCGAAGCTCATTTATTTATTTAACAAACTGTTGTACATAACCGCAGAGTGAATTCATATTCAAATGCAAATTCACCTTCATCTGTATCTTCTCATATTATGATAGCAAGGAAAACATTCAAACTAGCTCTATTAGTTTACAACAAGCATTACTTTTGCTAGCTCTAAAGCTTTCTGGCGTCCGAAAAACTTCTCTACAATTCCTAGTGCAAACTCCAAGGAAGTTCCAGGGCCCCTGCTTGTAATAAGGTTGCCATCAACCACAACTCTGTTGTCGATGAAGCTCTGGTCTGACAGCTTGTTGCACATCGCAGGGAATGCTGTGGCCTTTTTGCCCTGGAGACCATAGCAGAAAACAACCGTTAAAGATCCTAGAAATAACTCGGGATCCATAAGTTTGAAACCAACATAATAGTTATAACTGTTGCACACAAACTCAAGACATGTACATTTTAAGATTAGCAAAGTAACTCGATTGAAAGGGCGAAGGCGACAATATGAGAATTATTCAATCAAGTCTCCAGAGAGGCAGAGACTTTCAAGAAGCAACAGAAGATTATGGTTTTTCAAACACTGACTTCATAGTTTACTTCATGATATACTCAGGTGTAAGAAGTAAATTAGCTTCAAATACAAGAATAGTCCAGCAAGTCAGCACCAATTGTTTTTTTTCATGAAAATTTTACTTTCAGGACATCAATTAGTAAAATGACCAAAATTATACCTTGAGTAAGCCATGGGGCTCCAAGACCAAAGCTGGAGATGCACATATAGCTCCATATGGCTTGTTTGATTCTGCCTGCTTCTTTAGCAAGTTCACCAGCTTATCTGAGCTAGCAAATGCTTGGGCACCACCAAGTCCACCCTGAAAGCAAGACAAATTTTAAAATATATTCAGCAAAGGAAGAGAAAGTTAGAAGGACTAAGGAACCAACACACCAGAATTCTAACATACCGGCAAGACTATAAGGTCATATGAAAGTTTCGCAGCCTCATCTAGAAGCATATCTGCCACTAATTTTACTTTCCTAGAAGCCAGAATTTCAAGACTATCACCAACAGAGGCCACCACAACATTTGCCTTGGCTCGACGCAGAATATCAATGATCATAACTGCTTCCATTTCTTCTGAACCATCAGCAATTGGTACAAGGATCTGAAAAGTTAATAAAATACAACTTTTATTGTGATAAAGAACCCCACAACTTGGTATCATTGTACAACAACATAGATGAATTTCAATATCAGAACATTTGAAACTGAATATCTGAATGAACTTGCAACTGATTGCACAGAACGATAGTGGGCAACAAAAAGTAGTACATCACATCAACAGTAACCCATATTTTGATTCAATCATGGTATAAGAAAGCTGAAAGAGGAGAAAGGAGGGGCTACAACAAGATCAAGATTGCAGCTAATGATATCAAGTCTGGGCAGCCTATTCTGAGTTTAACATATATCCTGAACCTACAGATTTAAGACCATATTCAGAATCCCAAGGCTGTTTGTCTGAGGTTCTCTGAGCCCTTTAATTGTTTTTTGACCAAGTAAAAGTTTGAGGCACAATTTTGGGTCATATTCATAAAGTATTTGATAGGAGTGCCTAAGCGTAGTACCTGCAATGCACACTTGATTCAAAATAGGAAGAACAGCAACTAAAAGCGGCCAGACATCGAGAGCAAGTGTTATCGTTACTTTTTGAAGCAAAGAAGTAAAGAAGACTATAGAAAGTAGAAGATGCAAGTCATCACCTCACATGTGAAACTTAGATCCCTAACTCAGATGCCTAGGATCTACTGTTTTTCAACTTCAGGTGGTTCTATTTTTACCCTGTACTAGTCTATCTGCAACTCACTAGCTAGTTGAATTGTTGCTGCTATTAAAACTCTGTAGAAACATGGATTTAGAACTCTCAAGATATTAATGGGGCGAGCACCAGGATCCAGCATTAATCAAATACTAGAAATGTATATCAAGACAAACTTCAGAATAGAGATTAGTGCATCAAATATGATTTAGAAGTTTGATAAAACAAAAACAACAAACTAATGCCAAAACCTCACCTGAGGGTCATTATTGCATTTCCAATCCACGGGGTTGATCTCAGTGATTGTGTACTCGTCACCATGCTTAGGACGCATCACCTGAAGAAAATCAGTTCCATTTTAGTAAGCAGAGGTTTCATTTTACTGAGCTTCCAATTAACCACTGAGAATAAGTGTACATACCAATGGCCCAGAAACTTCATTGGCTTTCTCTTTCCCGTACAATAGCTCAACTAGTGCAACAGCAAACTCCATAGTAGTGCCAGGTCCACGACTTGTCACAACGTTTCCATCCTGTTGAACCCTTGATTCAACAGCTGTTGCACAAGATGTCAATTGCTCCATAAATGATGGGTAACAAGTAGCCTGTTGGATACAATCCCGATAATCAATAGTTCCATCATGCAACATTATACAGAATAAGAAAATCTCAACAATAGAGAAATATGATCTCAAAAATAATTAACAACTTATCAATTACTACTCACTTTCAGTCCCTTCAACAGACCCCATGAACCAAGCGCAACGGCAGGTGAAGCACAAACGGCAGCATAAAACCGCCCGTCCTCAGCCTGCTTCTTCGCAACAGTTTCAAGAACTCCACAATTTTTAAGGTTTGTCGCACCTGGCATGCCTCCCTAATACCAACAATATCAATGCAAAAAAAAGGTTCATATTCGAGCATAAATAGAAACAAGAAAATTTGTGTATTTTACTCAAACAGCAAAATCTGAAGAACGGAGGTAGTAAAACGAAATGAAAAAGACTTACAGGAAGAGCGATGAGATCAAAAACGGTGTCCTTAGTACAATCAACGATGAGAGCATCAGCAACAATCTTAACACCGTGGCAAGCGTCGACGCGAAGCTCTTTTTCTACGGAAGCCACCGTGACGTCAGCTCCCGATCTCCTTAAAACGTCGATCGTAATCACAGCTTCCATCGGCTCCGTCCCGTTCGCAATCGGAACCAAAACCTAAAAAATTGAACAAAGCAAAAGTCAAGAAAATCACATACAAAATTTTTTAGAAGAAAAAAAAAATCTACTTTCTATTGCATTTACTTGCTTAGCCATGGTGGTTGAAGCAGAAGCAGAAGCAGAAGCAGAGAAAGAGACGCGAGGGAATTTGAGAGGAGAGCAACTGAAATGGTGGAGTTTGGAAGTGAAACTGAAAGGGAGAGAGTGAGGAGTGAAGTGGCGTAATTGTAATAATGCCATTCTGTTTGGGGGTCTTTTCGGTTTTTTCCAATTTTTACTCTTCTAGAGAGATCAGGTCGGCTCGGCTCTCTCTGTTCAGGGACCTTGGGGCTTGGTTTCAGCTATGGCGGCAAAGGATGAGATCATTATGATGAGCGGTTTCGATTTTGCCACGTCACCGGACTCTTTTTTTTCTTTCTTTTTTTTTCTTTTTCTTATCTTATAACAGCCTTTTCTAGTCAGAAGTCAGAACTAATACTCCATAATTTTCCTTTTTCAATAAAATAATACTGTTGCATTCTTGCATTTAATCATGATCATTACATATTTTCTTGCTTGAGGAAAAAAGACTAACAATTCAATAGTTATTTGATATTCATCACCCCAAAAAATGAAATTTGATATGGAAAGTGGAAACATGATTAGAGATTTTAAATTAACCAAAAAAATCAAGTAGATCATAAGGTGGGCAATTTTTAGTATGTATTTTTTTTAATCTTATTTGGTATCCAGAGTTTGGGTCTGACTAATCCGAATCTGATCCACGTCGCGCACTTGATTATGGTGGGTGAGTCTCTCCAACAGGTGCAGCTGCGTACAATTCTTAGTATGTATGATGATATGATATATAAAACATAAAACAATCAATAATAAACTACTCTTACCTATTAAGATAAAACTCTTTTTTTTTGTTGGTTAAAATGGAATTCCATCTATTTTAAGAGCACTAACAATAAATCTTTCATGCTTCAGAGTTTATATATGATGAGACTTCGAGAAATTTTGATTATATATGATGGTATAAAGTTTATACCTATAAACTAAATGTTCAAACTTAAAAGTCTATATATCAACTATACATATGCATGCAATAGAAATAACCATAATAATTAGTTGAAAAGCAAAATAGGATCAAAAGCAAGCACAACTTTCTATTTTGGTACATAAGCATGCAATTTTTAAAGTCAAAATATGCAAAATCAGGATGCTATCCCTAAACTTATAATAAGTAACTATGTAGTAACCTTCAAAGCACTGTTTTAGTACTTCATTTAATTAATTAATGTTCCAACTCTCATATTTGAATACCCTTTTCCCCCAAGATTCACCCATTTGACTTGAATTTTGGTCTCACCTTATGATTGGATAACAAAATACGAAGTACTCGACACTTTCAAGTTCAAGTCTTCAACTTTTAAGTTTAACAAACTTTAAAAAGTCCTCAACTTTCTAACTCTTTCTGTCTTTCCATTTTGTTTTGTTTCTTAATATTTACCCCATGCCATTATTGATTTCACATTATATAATACAAGACACAGGGCACTCACTACGTAAGTGATTCATAACAGTTTTTTTTAAACATGTAGTTTTTTTTTTCTTAAATGAGTAGTTTTATTTATGATGGGTAGTTTTTGTTTTATTATGAATTTTTTAAAAATTGAATTTGTCTCCGAGTCAACTCGTGAGACAAACTCAGATTTTGACATTATAATTAGTATAGATATATCTTCGCTTGTGTATTACCGAGTGATCAGTGAATTAAGTACTAATACTAATGTAAGAAAATCTATTTTTGGAAATTTCACTTACTCCATGTATTAACATTAATTAATGGATAAGGTAATTATCCATACGTATTGTATCTTTAGATTTCATGTCTTATGGAATATTGTCGTCGTAACACTCATAATGATCGACTTTACGAAGATCCCATTTGATTCCAGATGCTCGTAACATTGGGCCGGATAAACCCCAATTTATTGCTTCTTCTCCACCAATAACACCTATACCTTCAACTCGTTCTAAAAAAATAGGATTTCGCGTAATAAGTTTTTGATATTCAACAATTCCTGTTAAAAAATAATCGCAGAAATCCAAACATTTATCTATCCAGCCGTAAGGTAGATCAGTCGCTACTCCTCCGATACGAAAATAATTATGCATCATTCTCATACCGGTGGCAATTTCGAATAGATCATATACTAATTCTCTCTCTCTGAAAATATAGAAAAAAGGGGTCTGTGCACCAACATCTGCCATAAAGGTCCGAGCCATAACAGATGAGAAGCTATACGACTCAACTCCAACAACGTACAAAATTACAACGTTTTTTGAATTAAGCAATTCAAAAATGGCAACAATGTTAATTGTTAAGTACGGAAAATGGCAAATTTCCTAATTAAGCAATTCAATTTCGCAAGGTACACGTTGAAATCTTAACATGATACATATAAGAACAATATTACAATGAGAATAAACATTAATTATTAGACACCGAAACATTTATTATTATTTTTTATTTAAAAAAATAGTTATTCTTTGGGCCAAATTTAATTCAATTAGTTAAGTACACATTCAATCGTCCAATATTAAGTAAAATAAAATCATTTTTACCAAAAAAAATATTAAGTAAAATTAAAAAACTTTTAAGTAGGTTTAGTGTTCTGTTTTATTCAACAGTAAATCCCTCAAAACATGGAATAACAATCTTTTCTAAAAAAAACAATCTTTTCTCCTCATATTTTTGCATAAAAGGTCCACAACTCTGGAATTGAACATAAACACCACCAAGAAATCATTAATTAAAGAAATAAAAACCAAACCCACTATGGCATATACTATTCATCACATCAGTGGATCTCTTCATTTACTTTATTTATTATTACTAATATTATTGATTTGACATTGTAATTTAATCATTTTTTTAAAATATATTTAATGGGAACTGAAAATTTTTACTATGAGAGGGCCAACTTTTTTGTTTTGTAAAAACATAAAGCAAATTTATTAATAGGCAAATTATATAATACATCGTCGGTGGAGTTTAGCAGACTACACAAACGGATCTTAAAGGGTGACATGTGTCCCTTAGGGATTAGATTGAAATATTTAAACCTTAATTAATTGAAAAAATGGACATGTGTCAACTCCACAACCCGCTTGTGGAGTCAAAAATTTACACCACCGGTGTATCATATAATCACCCATATTAATATTGATATTTTGTGTACATAAACTATATGGATTAACCTTATTACAGTTAGAAAGGAAAAGTCATGCAAATTATGGATTTATGGGTAGTATTTTCACATTCACAGTATTTTTGGCAATAGTTCATTACTTACCATAATATATAATAACCCTTTATTTAGTTTTTTTTTTTTAGTTGGCACCACCTTTATTTAGCTATCAAAATTCAAAAGGTTTATAAAAGGTAAGTAAAAAAATACTAAGAAAAAAATAAAAGAGTGGGAAAGGAAAAGTGGAGAGAGAGAGGTACAAAAAACATGACATATACACTCACATGGAGGAGTGTAGAGTGAGAGAGAAAGAGAAAGAGAAAGAGAAAGAGTGTTTTTTCCTTTTTATTTTTTAACATTTGCCATCTGTTATACTGAAGAGCACTATTCGGGGTTTTCAAAGCCTCTCAGTTTTAAAACTGGAGGGGCTTTGCTTTGGTCCTTTGTATTTTTAAGCTGATAATAATATATATGAAGCAAAAGGATAAAAGAAAGAAGAAAAACCCCGTTTCTCTTCCCTTTTAAACCTTTCTGTTAAGATTCTCTCTCTTTTTGAGATAAACCCATTTTGGTTTTTCAGCTCTTGAACCCTAAATTCAAGTTTGTTCCCTGATCTACTCTTTGCATGTTGATCGGAACATGCATTGTAAAGGTGAGCTCCTTATTGGTTTTCTTTTGTAATGTTGGATAAAATTTTGAAAGTTTTGAGTGTTTGGCGTTGGATGAATGTATGTGAGTTTTTGTGATTGTGTGGCTTCTGGGTTTTGATCTGCATCTTGATTGGGTTTTATGGGTTCTGGTATATTTTTGGTTTTGATTTTATTTTGTATTTCTGGGGGCCTTTTTTCTGAACTTTTTTTTTTATTTTCTGGATTTCAGGGTTTGTTTGGTTCTTTTAAAGGTTCAGATTATATATGTTTGTACCTAATTGTGATGAGAAATTGAAAATTCCATCTCCTATAAAATAGTAAATACAATAAATTCAACATTGCAACTATTTCTTTCTGTTGACTCATGCATTACTGTGTTCTACAATCCCTGGTAATGGCATGCATATTGCATATAGATATGATTTTTTTTTGGTTTTTTCCCATGCTGTGGGGGTGGGGATAAAGTACTGAAGGTTCAGTGTGTGTACTGCACTATATTGGTTTTTAGTAGGGGAAAGTAGTCTGGAGATGCAGACTTGTTTTAGAGTTCAAATTGCATGTCATCAATGATTATGTTATGAATTTGGAATCCTTTTTTACTCAAGAGTATGTATAGCTTGATTTTCTTTGTTTTCCATTTCTATCATGAACCTGGGCTTGTTTTTTCTTGAGCAGAGAATAGGAGTTTAGTTGTCAGATTTGAAATGTAGGCCAAAACACTAATTTCATAAATTCATGGATAAAAATGGCAGCAAAGATCCGATATTCTGATTTTCTGTTATACCTAGCTTGCAAATTGCATGAAAATAGAGGAAAAGTGTAAAAGATTTGGAGTTGAATCCTTTGTCAAATAACTATTGGTAACTTTGGTGGCATCGGGGTTGTTAAACAGAAGTTTGTCGCTTTGTCAATGTACTCCATCTGTTGGAACTTTGCGAGTATGAATATTATTAGTGCATGTTTAGGTTAAGTTTGATTCTAACCTGAGCATTTGGCTGAAGCCGTTGGTGCATGCCTTTTCCCGCTCAAAGAGCGGGTTTGAATTCCCTTCTCTAAATATAAGAAAAAGGTTAAAGTTGAATGATACAATTAATCTTTAAAAAAATCTTATGTATGTCACAAATGCATGCATATGACACAGGAGAAAAGTATTAATAATCCTCTTATGGAATGGTTTACGTAGCTTAAAAGATCGTTTAAGTAGTTGTACCAAATAATTACCATACAAAACATTGAGCATTAATGGTAGGCGTTGCACGGCATTGCTGTATCCAAAATGGGGAGGAAATGGTAATTATAGAATATTAACTGTAATGATATTGGTTGAGTGGTATAATCTTCTGTATAAGTTAACTGGTATGAGAATACGGTGGATGCATTTCTAACTGTCTTTGAAGTCAATATCACTGGAAGGCTCTTTTTGTGCATCTTGTCTTCGGAAATATGGTAGCATTTCCAGCAGCCTAATTTAGTCAGCATAAACTCTATATTTGGCATCTGTAGAAAGACCGGAGGGATGTCTATTTACTGTTCAAACCCATTAAATTTTAATATTTAACAAAAATATTCGCTGGTTGTTCTTGCTTTACTTTGCTGCACATGATGTGGAGAATAACGACCTGGTTTTGGAAAGTAATAAAGTAATAAACTTATATTTTGATGATTTTAACGTATACTATACTTTGTATTTATTTGTATGCATTAAATTGGAAACCCTTGCTCTCTTGGTATAATTTAACCGTATCTATGACAAACTCTCCTTTTCATGGAACGACTAATGTTAAGGTAGTTGGTTTCTTGATATTGTGGTCCACATCCTATACATGTTAATTGTTCGTCTTGCATGCAAATATAATTAATCTATTGGGTGGTATAATCCAATGTTCTTCTGAAGTCAATGCAAACTTAGATTTTAAGGTTTAAGTAACAATTCATCATATAGCAATTGTCTTCTTCGTAAGTCTTTATTTTACTCTCTTGCATTTGTTAACCATAAAACATTTATTAAGGAGGGATATATCTAATGCATTATCTTATTGCTATGACCCAGATTGTGCAAAGTGGGACTGCATTTAGCAGAAATGTCTTCCAGTTCAAATATTGAAGATCTGCTAGATGATGGCTTTGATGGGTCGCAGGATGAGCACCGGATATTTAGGCAGGTTTTCTTTGGAAATGATACTGGCAGCACAAGCAAAAGGTGTCTTGTTACTGGAGTTATCAATTTTGAATGTGAGCCTAGCAAGAATGCAGATACGTCACTGTGCTCTAACAGTGTAAACTCAGCTGTAACAAGCCGGTCTTGCTCAAAAAATCTATATGAGGGTACTAATGCAGTAAATGAGAACTGTGGTGTGGTGTCTGCATCAGGGAGCTTTCCTGAAGGATATGATCTTGCAGAGAGAGATGATCAAAATGTAAGTACCAAGCGAATGAAGTTCTCCGATGGTGAAGTTTCAAGGTCTAAAGCTGAAAAAGGAAAGGCTTTAAATGTACCATTGCAGCAGAACAATGTTGTTACTGGCTTGTCCATGACACCTACAGATTCTGTTTTTCAAACGGTTAAACTCCATTTAGTTGAATCATCTTCTCAGGGGGTCACATCTAGTTGCTATCTGTTGAAGCAGCATGCAGAGATGGACAGAGGTGATAAAATGGAAGATGTGGATGGTCTGAAGTCTAGAATACATGACTCAGATACAAGTAATAGAAAAGAAGTGGTGGTAGGTAAAGCCATAGCTTCACCTGTCTCACAGGAGAGTTTTGCATCAAAGCTTGTGGTTTCAAGTCCTTCTGCCACAGTCATGGAGAAGCTTGAGTCTCCTTTGTGTGCTGAGGAAAAACTTAGTGGATCTGGAGTGCACAAATCTAGTAATTCTGGTGAAACTGACCCTCGGCAGGATCCCCGTCCTCTTCTTCAGAGCCATGCTTTTCACATACTCAAAGGAGCAGGCTGGTCTATTGAGAAGCATAAAAGAGCCAGTAGGACTTATATGGATACAATCTATGTATCACCTGAGGGGAGGCTGTTTCGTGAATTTCCTAAAGTTTGGAGATCTTGTGGTGAGGTTTTGTTGGCTGACAGCTACAACTGTATGCTGGAAAATGAGGGCAGGAAATGGACTGATATGAGTCAGTTCTGGTCTGATCTATTAGATACACTGATGAATATTGAGAAAGAAGTTAACCAACCAAACGTTTCTAATGCATTGGCTCAGCAATGGAGTCTATTAGATCCCTTTGTAACTGTTGTATTTATTAATAGGAAGATTGGTTCACTAAGAAAGGGAGATGAAGTTAAAGCAGGAAGAAGTTTAGTTATTGGAAATAGCAAGAAAAATAATCCTGTTTTGGCAGAGAGAAAAAAAGTAAGTATGGGAAAGTCCTGTTCTCAGGAACATTTGCCACCTCAGCTTTGTGACTCTTCTCTGGCTGCTAAAAGTTCATTAACAGCTTCTGAGAGGAGTTGTGATGACTGTGATGAGCTATCTGGCAATAGTGAGGCAGTGAAATATCTGAAAGGTGTGTCTGTTCATATGACTGACCAAGTAGGTACATGTTTAGTAAATACTGCCAACAGGTCAGAAACCTTTGCTTGCAAGGTCAAAGGTCTGGATATGGCTTCGTCACAAGCTTGCGGGTCAGATAGCACTTGTGGCCAGCTAGGTAGTTTTAAGTATCATGTTGCTTCTGGAGATGTTACTGATATGCTTCAGGGTTCTGAATCTGCTTCCCCTCACCAAGATAGCAACAAAAATTCTCCAAGTTCTGATAAACAAATTTCTGAATGTAATATAGAAACTCCAAGTGAGGTTCCAGGAGATGTATTGGTTGAGTCTCTGGAGGGAAAGGAGAAGACACCTGGAGCTCCAGATGCTGGCAAGGTGGGAAATGTTCCGCAGTATACCCTTGATGACCATTCAAGTTATCCTAGAGATAGCCTGTTTCAGTCTGGGGATGGTCAGGATCAGTTCAGTAAATCCACTGAAGCTCTGAAGTTTGAAAGAAATGATAAAAATTCTGCTCAAGATGTTATTTTGAAAAAGAAGGCACGCAGGAGATCTAGAAAGATATCTGAAATTAGATTGGCTGCGTTATATCAAAGTGGTGTTGCATGTTCTTACACTCCAGATAGGAACAAACAGCAAAATGTTGATAAATGCCAGGCTGAATTAAACTCTAAAGAGGCTCAAGAATCCTTTGTAACCAAAGAAAACGTACAAAAGTCCTCATCACTTGGCTCTTGCCTACATGAAGTGGAGAAGAAAGGCTCAAAGTTTAAGAGGATTTGTGGCAATCGTGATGGTTCTAGTAACAGAAAAAAGAAATTAACCAAATGCCGAATTCAAGATGATGACCTGTTGGTTTCTGCAATAATAAGAAACAAAGACTTAAGCTTGGGTTCTACCAAATCTAAACGGAAGGGCCCCAAAATAAAAGCTCGCAGCAAGCTCAAGAGCAAGAGGGGTCGCTGCAAGTTGCTTCCTCAAGGCACAGGTAAAGGAGGGAAGCATATTAATGAGATCAAGTTCTATAATATAGGATCCAGAACAGTGCTCTCATGGTTGATCCTAGCTAAGGTCATTTCTCCGGATGATGTCATTCAATACCGGAACCCCAAGGATGATACTATCATTAAAGATGGTATTGTTTCCTGGGATGGAATTACCTGCAAGTGTTGTAACAGGGCATTATCAGTTTCTGAGTTTAGGGTTCATGCTGGATATAAGTTTAACCGTCCCTGCTTGAATCTTTTCATGGAATCTGGTAAGGCTTTCACTTTATGTCAGTTGCAAGCATGGTCTGCCGAGTACAAGACTAGAAAAAATGGGACCCAGAAGGTGGAAGTTGACGAAAATGATCGAAATGATGATTCCTGTGGTATATGTGGAGATGGTGGTGAACTGATTTGTTGCGACAACTGCCCCTCTACTTTTCATCTGGCTTGCCTGTCCATGCAGGTTTGTCCTTTACCGCTCTCTGTTTTGGTCTGTATCTGGTATGCATTCTTATTATTCTCCTTAGTTTCTCATCCTGTACTTGCACCTTCACTAATTTTGCTTCTCTGCTCTAGTGTTCATGTAGCTTACTCTGATTTCTTTCTACTTTTTATCTCTTCCAAGCATGTTGATTTATTATTCTTTTACTTAATTCAATAACTGTTTAGTTCATTTGCTTTAATTTACTTTGCTTCCAGGAACTACCTGAGGGCAATTGGTATTGCTCAAATTGCAACTGTTGGATATGTGGGAAGTTTGTTGATGATAAAGAGGCTTCAAGTTCATTTGACGCATTTAAATGTCAACAGTGTGAGCACAAATGTAATTCTTCCTCCTTTAGCATGATTTTTCCTTTGAATAATTTAGATTAGTTATAAAGACACAGTTGCTTATAATGTGATCTGGACTAAACATCCTACAGTTTATTTGAGGCTACTACTAACTGTTTTTGAGGAACATTTTTCTTCCATTAAAGTCTTGCTTTAGGTTTCTGAATCAGCGAAGTAATAAAAAACTATATTGGCTGAAAAGCTTCGAACTAAACTCTAAGTAATAGCCTCGGTTCAAATTGGAGAGCGTTAAACCTTCATAATGCCTTTTTTCAGCAAAAAGTTCTTGTAACTTTAAGCTTTTTGTTGGTCTTGCAATTTGACCTATTAATAATGTAGGTTTTTCTTCCTTTTTCTGTTTCATATCGTTTCAAACTATGCACAAGACTAGAGAACTAAGTTTTTTTAAGGATATGCATCCAAAGCATAATTGAGTGCAGATCACATCCACCAGGTGCAGTTGATTAAGCTTGTTTGTCATCGCCCAATATTAGTGACCCAATGTCTAACTATTCTATCTAGTTTGTTCCAGTTTGTATCATAAACATCACTAGGAATTGCTTATCTCCCATCAGGTCCTGAAGTAGTAGCTTCATGAAATGCCAATTTCACCATTTTACTTTTGTTTGTTTTTTTTCTGTTATGTGTTTATCTGTGTTAACAATGCTTCTCTTGCTGACATTTCTCTAAAATTTTCTGGCTCATCACAATGTCTCTAAACAGATCATAAGGCATGCCTGAATGATAAAAGTCATTGTGAAGAAAAGGTTTCTGAAGCTTGGTTTTGTGGGGGAAGCTGTGAGGAGGTACTTTTGAGATTCAAACTTCTTGACTCTGATTATGTGCAAAGAATCTGTTGGATTTAGCATAACATGCTTTTAGTACTTTGTGCATGAGTTCAAGTCTATGCCCTTCTTGTGGCTTGTGTTTGTGAATATCTGCTTACTTTAAATCAGCAAATTTGTGGGTGTCGGATGGAATATCCTCTTCTTCATACTGTTGCAAGATGAAGTTGAGCTGCCTGGACCTAACTGCACCATGAAAAGAAAGCAGAGGTGTAAAGCAGCACTATGGTTGTAGTTCATGAGCTACATAATAATCCTGTTATTGCAGCTTTGTTAATTGAATTCCGGCAACTTGAATTTCACTGTGGTCCCAACTATTTTGATAGACAATCTTTATTTTGACTATAGAATTGACACTTAGACACAATCTGCTCAATTCAATAATCAGCAATCAGTCTATTTGAAGATTGTTTCCGGTGAAATTTCTTCAAAGGCTGTATCATCTCTTAAACTTAGGATGCAGGACCAGACAAAATGCAATATTTATCCATTCACTGAAGTTTTAGACTTTGAAAACCCAAATATTCTTATTACTGCCCTTTTATTGTTATAATCTGCATTCTAAGTTCTGATGGTTCACTGGTTTCTGCAGGTGCACTCAGGTCTTACTTCTCGTCTTGGGTTGATCAATCACCTCGCTGATGGCTTTTCTTGGACACTTCTTAGATGTATTCAAGAAGATCAAAAAGTGCACTCTGCTCAATGGTTTGCCCTTAGGGCAGAATGCAACTCAAAACTGGCTGTTGCGCTAACTATCATGGAAGAATGCTTTCAGTCTATGATTGATCCAAGAACAGGGGTAGATATGATACCCCATCTCTTGTATAATTGGGGGTGAGACACGTGTTCTTTTTGATAAATTTGCTGACGATTTATTCGTCATATTGATACAAATGAGTCCTTCCTTGCTAGGGTTTAGTCACTTGCTTTTGTTGTTCTTAAATGATCAGGTCGAATTTTGCACGCCTCAATTTTTTTGGATTTTACTCTCTTGTCTTGGAGAAGGATGATGTCCTGATATCTGTAGCATCCATCAGGTACTATTGATATTCTCCAAAGGTGTTTGATGTGTAAATAATTTCTTTAACTACTCGTATTCTTGCAATGAATTATTATCTCTTGGTCTAGATAGCAGCAATAACCTTCCAAAACCAATTGATGGTATGTTTGTGGGCTCAAGTGACTGTTGGCAAGTTAAAGTTAAAACTTTCCAAAGAATACCCATCACAAGAGTTGTTTAGGGTTGATTTTCGCCATGATAATACTTCTTGAGAATATTTATCTTTGCTGTGTTCAATATTTATGGTTTGGATTTTCCATGTACATTTATCACTATATCAATTCATATCTATTTTACATAGTGCCATTTGGAGGTGAGGAGTCTGCATTTATTTTCCATGCTCTATTAGCTTGAATCATTATTCTCTTGTTGAATTTCATGACACCATAAGCACATGACATGTATGGATACTTGGATCTCTAAATTTGTTTAAAGCTAGCATTTCCTTCCTCTAGCATGGTTTATTAAGCAAATATCTCGCATTTCCAATTTTATGATATTTTAATATTTTTGGAACCTTCTACTTGGTCCACATTCCTGATTTTTCCGTCTTTCTGTCATTTGGTCCAGGATACATGGGGTAACAGTTGCAGAGATGCCTCTTATTGCAACTTGCAGCAAGTATCGGCGTCAAGGAATGTGTCGACGCCTTATGACTGTTATTGAAAAGGTATCATGTATTGGTAGTATGATTAGTTATTCAATTATTATTAAGTAAAAGTTGTTTCTCATAGGAATTGAACATCGTAATTTAATGGTTTTTTGTCCTAATCCTATTTGTGACTTAATGTTCTTTGTTTTGTTCACCCTCTGAACCAATGCTGCCTCCAGATGCTCATCTCATTCAAGGTGGAAAAGCTTGTAATAACAGCCATTCCAAATTTAGTGGAAACGTGGACCAAGGGGTTTGGCTTCAAGCCTGTGGAGGACGATGAAAGAAGAACACTCAATAAGATCAACTTGATGGTGTTTCCAGGAACAGTATTGCTTAAGAAGCCCATGTATCAATCTGAAAAAGCAGATGAACAATCAGGTAGCTTCATCTTCTTTTAAAGTTCATAACTTTTTACTTCTTGGGAAACACATTTGATTCTTATGGTTATGCAGGAGCTTGTGCTACATTGTCTTCGCATCAAGATAATTTAACCGAAACTTTTAGACAAAAAGAATCAACTGATGTAGACATTCTTTCTGTTGGAAATCAATTGGCCAAGTCTGTACAGCCTTTTGATGACGATGCTAATGAAGCCTGTGCAAAGATAGAAGCTGAGCTTGTAGGAGACAAGAATCTGCAAGAACTGGAAATCAATGGGAAAAGGGAAACCGCTGATGGTGGTGGAGAGGAGCCATGCGATAAACCAGGCTTGAGAGTTACAGAAACTGCTAGATTAGGTATCATTACCGAGGGACAGCCCATAGATGATGCTATACAGCTCTCCGACAACAAGTGCTGCTCCAAAGAAGTTGGGACTGAGCTCGAAAACAGGCTTAGCATCGAGACTTCTCAAGAATGCCCTTCTGCAGAAATGAAGTCTGCGCCCCAACTCGATGGTTGCTGTCATGACAATGAAGCTGGCACTGAATCAAAAGTGGAGTCTGTGCAGCCATCAGGTAGTGTTAAGTTATGTAACCATAGTGGTGAAACAGCTGACGAGGTAGTAAGAGAGAAAAATATAGAAGTAGTTGAGCGGCAAGGAAGTAGTTTGCAGGAACAATTTTCAGAGGTGTCCTGCAAACAGTCAACTTCAACTGTAGTTTCTAGTGTTAAGACCTCGTGTGTTTATAATGAGACACAGGTCTGTTCAGAGGAACAGCTGCAGAAAGACAGGAAGTTTGGATGTTAAGTAGCAATGAAATGAAATTGTAAATTTTAGGAAAATCTCTCTTGCTTTTTCCCTTTTTTTGCAACTCCAGTTACTTCAATCTTAAACCTAATTTTAAGAATAGTTATAGCATCAGAAAAGGAGAACAATAATATTAGAAAAAAATAAAAAATACTCGAAAACCCAAAGATCATGAAAGAAAAAAAGGTTAAAAGAGATGAATTTTCATGCTGTATTCTTCATTATACAGCTGGTGATTGTCAGATTCATGTGAAGATTACTTCTTGTTCTTTTTTTTTGGTCCTCGTGAACATAAAATAATGAGATTTTGAGTATCAAAACTTCATTTATTCTATGTTCATCGAGTAGTTCATTATCAAATCTAAAGTTAATCACAATGAAAAAGAAGAAAAATTTAAGGGTAATATTTTTAGGTAGTTAGTTTACTTCTAAATGAAGCATGATTTGTTACATTAATCACCATTTATGTAGTCTTTCCGGAAAACTAAAAAGTCAAAAACAAATTGGAAAGATTTGACCCGAACCCGAACCCAACGTCAGAAACCCATAAAACCCAAAGAAATCCATATATAACGACTAATAACGGCAGACCATCAAAATCAAACAAAAGGACTGAAAATTACGAACAAAAAAAAGAATTAAAAAAAAACTGCTATTTGTCGACACTGTCTCTGCTTCCCAAGGTTTACTTGTCTTCTACTCTAAATGAAACCTTCCTTTGTTTCCTAAACCCACACTACCAAACCCTTTTCCCTTCCAAATCAACAGTTATGCCATCGTCTCCCAAATTCTTCCAAGCGCGCAGTTCGCTGCCTGTCACGCGCTCCAGATCGACGGTCCTGATCTCCGCCCTGCTCGTCGTCGCCATCGTCTTTTTCCTCTTCTCTCTCTCCTCTTTCCTTAACTCAGGTATCTCCGGTTACCGTTGCCGGAGCTCCGGCCCGAGATCCGTCCGCGTTCTTTGGGATAGAACTGGGAATGGGAACAAAGCTAGTGCAGATGATAACAATGGGCCGAAGAGGCATAAAGTTATGGGCTTTGTTGGGATTCAAACTGGGTTTGGTTCGACCGGTCGTAGACGATCCTTGAGGAAAACTTGGATGCCTTCGGATCCTCAAGGCCTTCAACGGTATGTAATGTTTTGATATAATAAATTTTGAACTTTTATAATTATGCTTATTTAATTGCATTTTTGTTTTCATTGTAGAATAGAACTATTAAATGTGAATTAAGAATTTAAGTTATGCTATCTTTCAGCTCGAATTTTAGATTAGTTAGATACTGTTTAGTTTTACCAAAAAGTAACATTTTTTGAAGAATTGCAAAAATAAAAGTTCACTTTTTATGTGTGAAATAAGTATGCTTTTACTTGATATGGAATAATAATGTTTGAATCAGCTACTAAGCTATTGAAAAGCCTTAATGTTTACAGTTTTTTTTTTGGTTTTGGGTCATTTTGTCAGGTTGGAAGAAGCCACGGGATTGGCTTTTAGGTTTATAATTGGTAGAACAAAGGATCAGTCGAAGATGGCGGAGCTGAAAAAAGAAGTTGCAGAGTATGATGATTTCATTCTGTTAGATATCGAGGAGGAGTATAGTAAGCTCCCATACAAAACGTTAGTTCTTGCCGATAGTTTAGTTATATCAGTTGATCATGTTACTCTTTGAAAGAAAATTGCTTACTTGGATTTCTGTTTCAGGTTAGCATTTTTTAAAGCAGCGTATGCACTCTTTGATTCTGAGTTTTATGTCAAAGCGGATGATGATATATATTTGAGGCCAGGTGACTTGCTTTATTTAATGCTTTTATGCTTTTTTGGGGTGCTGTTCTTAAGCTTAATAATGCAGCTTTATGTAGTTAGTTAACATGTTTTTGCTCTTATTTCAGATAGGCTATCGCTTCTTTTAGCAAAAGAACGTACTGACTCGCAGACTTACCTTGGATGCATGAAAAAGGGTCCGGTATTTACTGATCCAAAACTGAAATGGTGAGTTCTGTTACAATTGGTACTATATCAATATGGTTTAGACTTAGATATCTCTTTTAACTGGTTTCTGGCTTTGTGTTTTATGTGAGTGTTTCTCCCTAAGTTGAGACGGTTCTAAATTCATGCTGGTATATTGTCCCCAAGAATTTGTTTTAATGGTATCATGAATTTGTGGTGAGTTAATTCAATTGTAAAGTAATTAAATTTAACTAAATTCATGCAGGTATGAGCCCCTATCCACTCTACTTGGCAAAGAGTACTTTCTTCATGCCTATGGTCCTATATATGCTCTTTCAGCTGATGTTGTTTCAAGTTTGGTTGCTCTGAAAAACAACAGGTAATCTTAATGATTTTGGCTTCTTTTGTAACAATAGATGCTTTATCTTCAGATCTCTAATATGTTATGTTGTTCTGTATGAGTTCCAGTTTTCGTATGTTTAGTAATGAGGATGTTACAATTGGTTCATGGATGCTTGCAATGAATGTTAACCATGAGGATAATCGAGCATTGTGTGAGCCAGAGTGTACGCCATCATCCATTGCTGTATGGGATATCCCCAAATGTTCAGGTTTGTCTCCATTTACAGGTTGCAAACTGTAGTATTTTTTGTACATTTAATGATGCGGGTGCGCATTGGATCCTTGCAAGTCTAACATTGCTGCCGTATTCATGAATGGACAAGATTGTAGATACTATGAACCCAATAGAGAGTTTCTCAAAATCCACATGAATATGGTAGTAGCTTGGGCATAGGCCATCTCCCTTAGAACAACAATCCTTTCATCGGCCTTCTAATGTTTTTATTTTATTATGATCCTCAAGAACAGCTCTTTAGAAAACAAAGAGCGGTGTCATCTAGCATTTGATTATCTAACTGATCCAAGATCAGTGAAAATTTTTGGAGCATTAAGTTGCATTTGTTGTCTTGTTTCAGATGTTTGTGATAGCAGGGTACTCTGAATCTCCAGATATGATGTGTTCTAATTATTACTCTTCCTATGCAGGACTATGCAATCCAGAGACAAAACTATTGGAACTCCATGAGAAAGAAACCTGCTCAAAGAGTCCAACTTTGCCAGCTGATGATGATGATTAGCATAAGCGGCCTTAAGCCTTAACACAGATATGATTGAAGTTGAAAAGGTGTTCAGGAGAATTGCTTGCTCTGCAAAGTTGATCTTGCTCTGATCAGACACATGTATGATCTCCTCCTTATTCAATTTACCCAAGCCATTTTTGTCTTCCATATTCTTTTATGTGTAACATATAAATCAGGTTTACAGACAATGTGAATGCAAGGTTCGGGAGAGATTTTTACGTTACAATTCTTTTACCATTATTGAAGAGTAAAAAGAAAACCTTGTTAGTGGGTTTGGGACTGAGTTCCTTTAGAGAATGTACTCTGCTTTAGGTCTCCTCTGTAAAATGTACTCTGCTAGATAATAGTGATCTTGAATTTTCTTGTGATATCAAATATCGAATCATCAAATTTTCAATCTGGTCAAGTGTGTTTTATTACTAGCTCGTATCTCTGTTTATTATGATCCAAAGGCATTCCCTTAACAAGAGAATAACTCGTATGACAGAAAACAAGGAAGCTATATGCTTGTAATGATCAATTTCATGCCTGAATTTGGAATTTAATCGTTTATGATAGGACATGGTAAATGAAGGCATCCATGGAAAGACATCTTAAGTATAGTTTAGAGACGAACTGATAACTAATTCTGGTCTGCTCCTTAAGTGACTCCAACGACGTGGTCAAGAATTTGGTTATCTTAATCCAAATAAGTACCATCACATCACTCAATTTAAGAGCTAATTTAGGATTGCATTAAATTAAAGTATATACTATTATAGTATTATACAATCTGCAATTTATATATTACTTGCAATCAAAATGCCCTTTGGAGAATGGCTCCACATTCATAATCATGCAGTTGGAGTAAGCTCACGGAATAAAAATTAGAACAATTTAAAATTATACCATATATATCTATATAAAAATCCCTTCCAATTTCTGAAACCTCTCAATCCATAACAATAAACATATAAGGGCTAGGGCTAAAACCTAAAAAAAGGAAAAAATACTAGTACTATATAAAAAGAATGAAAAAAAAAAGAAGAAGAAAGAATTAATAACAATGCTTAATGAGAATCTCTAAGGTGAGGAATTTTAACATGATAACCAGTTGAGCAACGAGTAAAGGCTTGACGATAGGTATTTGCGGAAGATTCTGGCAACAGAGTCCCCTGGCTGCTACTTGAAGTTGAATTGCTTGAAAATCCAACCTTAATGCGGGCACACACCACTTTCACAATCAATCCAATCTCATTAGTTGACCGCAATTTGACGGTGAAGGATACAAGTTTTTGTTGAGACCAGTCCTTTGCAATGGCATCTGCAACAGCCTTGTCCTGAATACTGGTTGCCATTGCCAAAGCGTTAACTCTGTACGATATGGTCGTCTTCTTGGGAACATGGATTCTGGGCAGATATTCTTCCAACAGGAGCTGCTGGTTCTTGTAATAAACTGAAAGAGCTGGATGAAAATAGTTGTTGGCATGTAGGAAATCAGGGCTTTTTGCCAAGAACTCGACATCCCAAATCCCTGTTACTTCAGGCCCTGAGATATTCAAGTTTGAAACTGATAGGGAATTCAGCCCGAATCTAGGATTATTCCCACAATTAATCATCTCCAATATTTCCCAGACGCAGAGAGCAACAACAGCAACAACAATTGTTGCTATTAGTACTCCCATAATAATTAATGATACCTTGAAGGAATCACAATCACAAGTGGAATCAGGACGAGGGCGAGAGGGAAGGAGAGGCTGTTGCGGGTTTACAGGAGCCATGGAACTGAGGATTCGTCTCTTTCTTCCAATTCTTATTTGGATTTTTTAGATGAAAACGAAAAGATCAAGACTATAATAAAATTCTTAAAAGATGATTTTTGGCAGTATTGATTTCTTCCACCAGTGGCTGCTTCCGATAGTAAAACTAGACTATATATATACAAGAATTAGGTCAAATTAGAGAATGACAAGGATTACTTAGTTTATGTTATGTTAAATACAATTTCATGGAGTATTTTACCAAACTATACTATTTGAAAAACTTATTTCCCAATCTATGACAAATTTAAATTTATTTTCCAAACTATAATAATTTTTGCCACCTAAACCTACTTGAAATATTTTCTTTTCTTTTCTAATTAAACAATTAAAAAAATAACAACAATAGACGGCGTTTTTTCTCTGCCGAAAAAACTAGACGGCATTTTTAATTGAGGAAGAAAAAAGAAAAAACCACTTTGATCCAAATCAAGAGACTCATATGCAATCTTCATCTAAATCCTTCAATAGTTCTTCCAAAACAAACCTCTTTGTACCCATTGTTGTAAAAGGCATCAAACTAAAAGCCCTGATAGTCTTGATCTCCCTGGCAAGCTTCCTCTGGGCCTTGGCACTAATACCAGTCGAGCTCCTCCTCTTGGCACAAAAGAAGTTTGACAGAGACTCCATGAAAAATGAAAATGGCCAAACAGAATCCATTTGCAAAGGGATTATAAAAGACTAAAACAATTTAAGAAAACTCTCTCTTCAACTCATATCTAGAATATATATAAATCTTTCCCGCAAAGAATGTATAATTCAATTCCTTAACACCAGTAAATGGGTCCAAATGCCTAGAAAAGCAAATACCTCATTTTAAAAAACGTAAATCAAATACTAAATGTAAATTCAAAAACATAGCAAGTTCATTTTCTATTAAAATTTTAGAAAAGCCATCAATTGAAATTAGTTGAGGGCTTTTGTCCAGGGAGTTGGAAGGAAACGAAATCATAGTTCGTTGGCCAAGTTCGTCAGAATAGGGATTTCTGAGGTTGGGTTATGCCATTTTCTTGAAGTTTAGGGCTTTCAGAGCTAGGGGAAAGGAGGAGATAATAGTAGAAGTTGGGGCTTCAATTAATAGCGGTCGAACGACGAGATAGGAGGAGGCTAAGGTGGTTTCAGGTTAGACTTTTCTATTGGGTGTTTTAGAAAAGACATGATAGATTCAGCAAAAGAAAGTCGCCTGGAGAAGATGAGGTACTGGACACGTTAAACGTTAAGGGTCCGTTAAGCTTTATTTTCTATTTTATTTAGAAAAAAATAAAAGAAAGAGAAAATGTGATATATAGGTTGAGGTGGCATGATTTGTTATAGTTTGGGAAATAAGTTTAAATGTGTTATAGATTGGAAAATAAGTTTTTCAAAATAGTACAGTTTGGGAAATAAGTTTAAATGTGTTATAGATTGGAAAATAAGTTTTTCAAAATAGTACAGTTTGGTAAAAAACTCCAATTTCATGCATCTAAATATTCTAGTTCTATAACATCTACTATAACTCTGTTTTAAATTAATTAATAATATATTAATGTGCAAGTTCAAAAAAAAGCAAGTTGAGATCTGAAACAACTGTTCTACAAAAAAAAAATCTTTGTAAAATTCTCTGATCAAAGTGATCCAAATTATTTCTATTGATCTCTTCAACTCAATATATACAATGAGAAAATCTTCTACCTATGGTAATTAATAATTACAATTGAACCTAATCAGTCAAACAATATCACCCTATTAATTACACACGATTCTACCAAATCAAGATAAAATCAAGCTAAATCAAATCTTGCAATTAATCTCTTGAATCTTCGCAAAAATACAACCTAAAATTAAGCTAAATCAAATCATGCAATTAATCTTTTGAATTTTCGCGGAAGCACAATCTATGAAACATAAAGAGATAAACTGTTTAAGACCTGAGTGTAAGGAAAAGGCCCATCAGACTTGGGTCGTAGCCCTGTTCGTACAATTAGTTACCTCAACTCGGCACGAATCACACTCGACTTACCCGTCTACATCCACCACTGGAAAATAATGTGTATTCCCTCCACCATGAGATGGTAGTTAAAATCGATCAGCTAAATGAAGAGCAATTTGGAATTTGGAAATACATGGAATGATGGAAGATGCGCAACCATTTGATTTTGAAAGAACAATATTCGAGTCGAGCCTTCTCGAAAACTTGGGCCCCAAAGCCCACTATAGCTACAAGGCTATGCTTAGGAGTTGGGTTTTGGTTTAAGCTTTGGTTTTCAATTAAAAACATAAAAAAAAAATAAATCCAATTTCTATTGGGAATGAGGCTTCACCCTTTGACTTTTTCAGCGTTTGAGCAGGGGATGCATAAGCATTTGCTTACCAAGTTATCATTGTAAATTTTGATTCAGGTTAGGCATTAAAGCTTCTCTTTGATTATGAGTTTTATTTATTTTTATTTTATGTAAAAGCTTCAAAAAAACATATACACAAGTAGGGCCAAACCACTAATTAATTAAAATAAAATTAAATCAACGGTACATGAAATAATCACACACTTACAAACATAGACTTAACAATTTATTAACAACAATATAATGACAGCTAAAGCAATTCATAGTATATTAACTACTCCTAATCCTATAAGGACTAGTAGATCATGGGGCTAATTAATGAAACCCAATAGAACAAGGTAATCAGGGTTTGGGTTATTATATAAAAGGGGTCTAGCCTAGCCATAGCAAGGAAGAGCATAATTTTGTTCAGCAAAATACGAAATTTCCCCTGTTTTCTCTATCGTTCTTTTTTTTTCATCTTAATTAATTTCCCGCTTAAGATAAGGGTTTCTTTTATAAGGAACAACAGTCGAAATCAAGCATCATGAATCGCAGGACTATTTCGTTGGAAGAGGGATGGGGTTTCATGGAGAAGGGGATTACGAAGCTGAAAAGGATAATGGAAGGTCTGCCGGAGCCACAATTCACCTCTGAGGAATACATGTCTCTTTACACCACTGTTTACAACATGTGTACTCAAAAGCCACCCTATGAATATTATTCTCAACAGGTTTACTACAAGTATCGAGAGGCAATTAAAAACTATATTCATGCAACGGTGTTGCCTTCGATTTTGGAGAAGGATCACGATAATGAGTCCATGATGCTGAGGGAGCTTGTTCATCGATGGGCCAACCATAAAACCATGATCAGGTGGCTTTCACGCTTCTTCAATTACCTCGAACGAGCTCCCGGGAAACGGCCTCCTTCGCCGCTTTTTGAGGTTGGGATGAACTGTTTCAGTAATCTGGTTTATAAGGTTGTTCATGAAAAGGTGACCAAGGCTGTTATTTCCCTTATCAATGAAGAACGAGAGGGGAAACAGATTGACAGAGCATTGGTGAAGGATGTCTTAGAAATTTTTACTGAGATGGGGATGGAATCTTATGAGAAAGATTTTGAGGCAGAGTTGATTAAGGATTCTGGTGATTACTATTCCAGGAAGGCGTCAAGTTGGATCAATGAAGCAGATTCTTATTGTTCTGATTACATGATCAAGGTTGAAGAATGTTTGAACAAGGAGAAGGAAAGAGCGACTCATTATTATCCGAAGAATTCAAGCACTGCGACCAAATTGATGGAGAAAGTGCAGCATGAGTTGTTGGTTGTGCAGCATGAATTCAAATCAGCTTCTTGAAAAGGAGAATTCTGGGTTCAGGGCCTTGCTTAGAGATGATGACAAAGTGGATGATCTTTCAAGGATTTTCAGACTTTATAGTGAAATTCCAAAAGGGTTGGATTCTGTTTCTAATATGTTCAAGGAACATATCACTGCTGAGGGTATGGCATTGATTCGACAGGCCGAAGATGCAGCAGCAGCAAGTAAGAAAATGAAGGAGCTTCATGATAAGTATATGGAGTATGTGGTTGGTTCTTTTCAAAACCATACTCTGTTTCATAAGGCCTTGAAAGAGGCTGTTGAGCTGTTTAATTTGCTCCTTAGACTAGAATAGAATACTCTATTTTTTGTGCCTAAATTTTAGCTTCTCTCATAAAATATTTGGGTTTAATGTAATCTCTCTATATATATCTTCTTCCATCTATTAATTGAATATATTGTTTCTTCTTCAATGGAAATCTTAAGCCTTATGACTTATATATCAATGCTTATATATATATCATCCTCCAACCTTTAACCAACTGCATTATATTTGATTTTAACAAAACAAAATCAAATCCATCAGTTGTAAAACTTTAACCTCCTAGACCACCAAAATATGAGGGGGATAAATACCACTTTGCACCCTTAAGTTTGTACGGACTGTCACTTTGTACCCAACTTTTTTATTTTGACCAAAATGCACCCTAAAGTTTTATTTTTATGCCACTTTGCACCCTCTGTTTGATAGGACAAGACAAATCGATCACGGCGTCCGACGTGGCATGCCACGTGGACAAAAATGACACATGGCACGTATCCTTTTGTGCACGTGGCATGCCACGTGCCACTTTTTGAAACATGTGGCATGCCACTTGTCACTTTTTGGTACACGTGGCGTGACATGTGTCACTTTTTGGTACATGTGGCACGACTTTTTGGTACATGTGGCGTGCCACATGTCACTTTTTGGTACACATGGCGTGCCACGTCGGAAACCGTGATAGAATCGTTTGTCCTACCATGACGAGGGTGCAAAGTGGCACAAAAATAAAACTTTAGGGTGCGTTTTGGTCAAAATAAAAAAGTTGGGTGCAAAGTGACAATCGAATGCTTATCCTAGATATAGAGCCCAAATGAGACGAAATTCACTTTTTTAAGTAAAGTCCTGTGGTAAGAAAGTACAAACTTAAGGGTGCAAAGCGGCATTTATGCCAAATATGAGGTAATGCACACCAAAGCACAACTTTTTTAGTAATTTTTCTTACAAGTATATATTATATTTCTTCTAGCATATGGTTTGAGTTAAAAGGAAATTGTCAAATTGAATCTTTTGACTTTCGTTTTTTTTTGTTTGCATGTACCTAATTTGGGGTTAATTGGAGTTGTGTAAATACATGATTATTTAATTTGTTCTCGCAATTTCTGTTTAATAATGTAATGATCAATTTCATGCCTGAATTTGGAATTTAATCGTCTATGATAGGAAATGGTAAATGAAGATATACATGGAAAGACCATTAAGAAAAAAAGGCTTTTTTCCATTAAAATGAAAACATCAAGCTAACAAGTAGTACAAACCACTAATAAAAGAGTTACATCAACAGTAAACATGAAATTCATCACAAATAATACATATAGACTCAATTAACAACAACAACAACTAAAGCAAATTCAAATCACTTGGCTATCAAATTAAGTGATCAACTAGAATACAGCTAGAATTCCTGGCCCCAACCCCGAATAACATGACCAAAGAGTTTGTCACTTACTGGCTTTTGCGCAGCAATTGTATACCTTGGATTACCGGCAGCATCTGTTTCAATTCGAAAGGTGATTTGATCTCCAGCAACCAGCTTCTTTGCCTTTGCAAACTGATGCCACTCACCCTGAAATACCGGCTTCGGATATGGGCTGTTTTCGCCTCTTATGTAATATCCGAACCGCCACACCTTGCCGTCTACATCCACCACTGGAATATACTGTGTATTCCCTCCTCCATGAGATGGTAGATGCTCCACAAAGTTGGTCGGAATTGCCATCTGTTTTTTAGCGTCGACCTCACTCAGTTCCTTGGTAAAGGATGCCATATAGCTCAAAGCAACACTAATTAAGAAAAGAGCTCACTTAGCTGAACAATTGATAAAAAAATGTGTCTAAGTTTTCTTGTCTAGACATACTCCAATACCCCCTTTTATATAGAATCAAACGAATTATAATGTCGTGCGAATCTAATTGTATATCTTATCTACTTTAAGTCATATGAATTGACAAATTTTGGTCATGAAACTTGAATAAAAGCACGCAAGAAGCTTGGAATCGAAAGTGCAAGAGTGACGTTAAGTGTCTCGCGCCGGCGATGCTTGCAACTCATTGTCCCAACAATTTTAATTAGGACACGATCAAAGTGCTCGAATTGTCATCGTACGTACCAACTTGACATTAAAATAAGATTCAGGTAGATATCCATGGTAGGGTCGAGCATTTTGAGATTCTTTGAATATTTGGAAAAGGGTTGAATTTGAAAAAGTTTTAAGGATTAAGTTTGTGTATAGGGTCGAGCATTTTGGGATTCTTTGAATATTTGGATTCATTTCCCAAACTTGGCGTGCTATCAAATCACATTTCACCTTATGATTTGCAAAATGCACGATGGTCGCACGAGACTAGAATATGATGTTGATACTTCAATTTTTTTAAAGTATAATGTTAATTACTAGTAATTAATTAATAAAATCGCCCACTCCTTGAAATTGGCTACAAATCCTATGCTCCCATTTTGGTTCCCTTTTTTGTATAAAAATGTGAGGCATTAGGAAAAGATAGACCCCATTATTATATTTTAATCTTCTCAAAAGGTTAGTTTATAATTTGGGGGTTTATAGAAATGTCAATTCTACGTTGACATTTGAAAAACGAAACCCAATCATATCACAAAGCGCTGAAGGTACAAGTACAACACTTGACTGGCTAGTGGCTAGCGCTAGCTTTTACAATTGCGAAAATTTTCTAGAAGCAAATATACATTTGATCTCTTCTATCGTTCCACGCAAACAAGAACAAAGCAATACATGAAACAAAAACGAAGTTGAGGCACAAGCTTAATTACGGATCAAAGCAATGTTGAATGAATTCTTGTTGACCTTTACGGTGCGAAAATCTCTTTTCGCTCTCTATTTCGACTAAGATTATAAGATATATGTTAAGTTATTTGTAGTCAAACATTGCTCGCCCAAGCCGACTCTTTGAGTGGTTAAACAGATAATACTATACTCTTCGAGCTTTATCAAAGCCCACTATGGCTGCAAGGCTATAGTTTGGAGTTGGGTTTTGGTTTTAAGCTTTTATGGTTTTTCAATTCAAAGACCCAAACCCAATTTGCATTGGCAATTTATTTTTTGAGCATTTGAGGTTGAGGTTGAGGTTGAGCAGGGACTTATTTGCTTAGCAAGTTATATCATTGGAAAATTTGGGCATTAAAGCTGCTCTTTGATTCTGATTTTTATTTTTTATATGTAAAAGCTTCAAAATACATGTAATATACAAGGAGTAGAAGCCAAATTGTATAATAAAAACCACTAATTAAAATTTCATCAACGGTACATGAAATTCATCACAAACATAGCTACTTAACAATTTATGACAACAATAATGACAACTAAAGCAAATTCATAGTATAAAATTACATCACATAGGTAGCCATGAAATTATAACTTGACAAATTTTGGACTTCAAAATCAAACTTGAATAAAGCACGCAAGAAGCTTGGAATCGAGAGTGTGCAAGAGTGACTTCAAGTGTCTCGTGCCGGCACTCACTGTCCAACAAATTTAATTAGGACATCAAAGTGCCGACGTTGAGCGATGACATTGTCATCGATCGTATCGTACCAACTTGCCATTAAAAAAGTTGTAGGGTCGAGCCTTTGGAGAGATCCTTTGAATATATGAAAAAGGGTTGAATATGAAAAATTCTTAAGAATTAATTAACTATGTCTCAAAGTGGTCTTGATGACCCATACGAAAAAATGGAGGTTTTCATTTGCTTTCATTTTCTCAAACTTTGGCGTGCTATCAAATCACATTTTACCTCCTTATGATATGCAAAATGAACAATGATCGCACGAGACTAGAAGATCAAAATTAGAGAAAAGTATAGTATATAGTCTAGTAATTAAAAAAAAAATGGGAAAATTCCCCTTAAGTGTATTGAACTTTAAAATAATCAACGGGTGGTGGTATGGTGAAAAGTCATCAACGTTTGGTGTAATGACAAACTTATCACTTTTAAGTGTATTGAGTAATTTATGAGTAATATCATAATTACCCTTTTTTAATTGAAGAAAAAAGAGAGGGAACAAATTAGAAATTCAGAACCCTCGTTCCCTCTTCCTCCATGATTTTTTTTTTTCATTTTCATTTGCTTTTAAAACTTTCTCACTCCAACTTACAGGGAGCAGCATAGCTTTGTTCTTTTCTCTACAAAATTTCCCTCAATCTTTCATCTCTTGAAGAAGGTTGGTAGAACAAGTGATTACCCATATCGAAAATGCATCCAAGAATCATATTACCATAAATCATATTACCATTGTTATTGGTAAGCCCTTTACAACTTTGATTCCGTTCTTTAAATAGTTTTATACTTGAATTAGTTCTATTTGAATTCAGGTTCCCATAGTTTTGATGATTTAATGTTTTGATTATTAAAATACCATTATTCTATTGCATATATTCACTACCCAAATGCTATTTGATTGAAACTTGGAATCGCCAATTTCATGGCATGTCGCAAGGTTAAGTGGAAAGTTATGGATCTTTCCACTAGAGTCCAAATTTTGTAGATATATATAATATTGTAAGCAACTTCAAATTGATAGTTGATACATACGATTTTTGTGACTAGTATCTATTTGAAAAACATAAAGTAGAACCAATGAATAACTTGATGATGCTTATTGTTTGTACTTATAGTCCTTTTTCTTTGTTTTTTCTTCTCTTTTTTATTACAATATATAAATTGAGTAATTTGATTATGGGTGTTTTATGTTAATTAATGGCTTTATTCTTGATAGGGAGAAGTGAAGCTATGAAAAGTGTGTATTGCTATTGCCATTTTGGTGGGGAAATTGTGCTTGAAAGAGGTAAATTGGTGGAATACAAGGGAGGACGAACAGTGGGTCTGCTAGTGAATGAGGAAACAACATTCAATGAGTTTCTTTTTGACTTTGAGCAAAAGACTAGATTGAATTTTCAGCAAATCCAATTCAAATTCACTTTGGAATTTGATCGTGAGATGCTTATTGACTTGGCTGATGAACATGGTTTGAAAGATTTAATTCGTTTCAATGATCAATTTGGACACATCTACGTGTTAGACAATTCAAAAGTAGATCTAAATGGAGCAGAAGAACAACGTATATCAAAGTAAGTTTTAGAAAAAAAATGATAAATCATGTCTGCTTTGTTTGGAATTAATAATAATTACATTGAAAGGATTTAATGAAATCATGTTTGCTTTGTTATTGGTAGTTTTCATGGAGTGAATGAAGGAATTATGGGTGGGCATAATGAAACAAATGCAGGAGACCTCCTTCAACATAGTGATCAAGGAGACCACATGTAAGTGAGCATGGAAAAGAGACAGAAACATTGAAATTTCCCAATTTCTTATACTTTCTACTTGTTTAAGACATTAAAACCTTATTTGTTGTGAATTAAATAAGTTCCCCCTTTTCTGTAATTTTCTCCATCAATGAATATTCTCAATTGTGAGCTAAAATGAGATTTTTTTTAGGCATCAGACAGAAAGTAAAGTGGGGGATATTAGATATTTGGTGTGGTATCTATGGAAATCAGCACGTTGGAACTTGGAACAAACTTTTCATATGTCGAAAAGTTGACTATAAACTCCATTATTATGGGAGATACATATATCTAAGATATCAGAAGTGGAGAAAACAAGGCTAAAAAGTTACCTGATATAGATTTTGCAATTGCACTAGTTTATGAATTTATCATGACAGAATTATTCTTGCATATACTTAGCTTTTTAATTAGCCTTTAATTAATATTGGAGCCCGTACCATTTGTCTCCACTTTTGTTTCATGAATCATGAGTGGAGTTACTGGAGCAAGTGCGCATGCATGCCCTGCTTTAATTAATTGCTTAATTAGTTTCAATGGATAAAATGTTGAAGTATTAGTGATTTTTTGAGTTGCATGGAAAATAGACGTGGAACATCAAAATTTCCCAATTTTCTTATACTTGCTACTGATTTAAACATGTTTTATATATAATGCATGCAATAAGTGAGTTCTTTTTAATGGTAGGTTGAGCCACTTGGATGAAGATTCTATGGAAAGTGACGTTGATAAACCAAGTTCAGAGCAAAATGAGAATTTAAATGATATTCCTTCTGTGTGCAGTGGGGGTAGAAAGGAAGAATTTGTGTCTAGTTTATGGGCAAATGAGATAATAGGTTCAGGCCAAACATTCAAGGATGCAGTGACATTTCGTACAGCAATGTTTCGATACTCTCTTTCCCAAAATTTTCAATATAAGTTTCGAAGGAATACTTCTAAGTTTATCAGTGTTGATTGCAAAGTTGAAGGATGTATGTGGCACTTAACTGCTTATAAAGTTGGTGGAACAAGTGCAATGAAGATTGGTACATTTAAGAATGAACATTCACATTGTGCTCAAGATTTGGTCAGTTCTGATTTGAGCAATGGATTGAGAGCAAAGCTAGCTGCCAACCTTGTTGTTGACAAGCTAAGGAAGCAACGATGTACTACTGCTCAACAGATTCGAAGTTCATTGGAGATAGATCATGGGTTCAAGGTAAGCTATAAACAAGCATGGAAAATGAAAGAACATGCTATGGCTGCAATTAATGGTCCACCAGAAGACACATATAGATTGGTCCCTTGGTATTGCAAGAAGTTGATGGAAACAGATCCTCACACCATTGCAAAGTGGACAGCAAGCCCTGATCATTTGAGATTTGAACAACTATTTATTGCTTATGGCTGCTCAATTGTTGGGTTCTTAAATGGTTGTCGACCTTTATTATTATTGATGGGTGTCATCTAAGTGGACCTTATAAGGGGACATTACTTAGCGCTTGTGCTTATGACGCAAATAATCAAATGTTTCCACTTGCATATGCCATTGTGAGCTCAGAACGATATGAAGATTGGTTATGGTTCATGGAGAACTTGAAAGCTGTGACAGGTAGTGTTATGTTTACATTACTCTCAGATAGGCATCCCAATATAAGGGCAAGCATTGTCCAAGTATATGGTTCAGGAGCACGCCATGCATATTGTTATCGGCACATTAAAGAGAACTTCAGTTCAGAAGTAAATAAATGCATGAAAGGGGGTAAGAAGTCAAGGAGACAGCATTGAAGTTGTTGGATGCTGTGGCATATGCACGTCTTCAAGAAGATTATGAAAGTTCTCTTAAGAAGTTACATGAATTTAATGACCAGTTAGGAAAGTGGGTGTTGCAAAATGAGCCAGAGAAATGGGTCATGTCGTTATTTCCTCATCCTAGGTGGGATCAAATCACAAATAACATGGCTGAATCATTTAACGCATGGCTGGTGAAGGAAAGGCATTTCTCCATAATTGGAATGATTACTTCACATCATGAAAAGTTGGCAACTAAATTGCTGAAGTCGAAAAAAGCAATTGGCTCATGGAAAAATGGCGTGGGGAGTAACATAGAAGAGAAACTACTTGAAAATCTAGCAAGAGGTAGATACATGCTTGTAATTCCTTATGGTCGTTATTCTGCCAAAGTTAGTAATGGAGATGTAGACTTGTCAGTCAACCTTTTAAGTAAGAAATGCACATGTAAGGAATGGGAAATGTCTGGCATACCTTGTCCGCATGCAGCTGCCGTGATTCATTACATGAAAGGTAACATATATGACTTTGTGGATGAATGCTATAAAAGGGAAAAGCAGGAGTTGATTTACATGAATAGCATGAAACCAGTAGAGACTCATGACATGCCTCCTCATTTGGAAGATTTTGGAATTACCTTGTGTGAAAATGATGAAGTCTTTTTATCACCTCCTACAACAAGAAGGCCACCTGGACGTCAAAAGTTAAACGTATTGAAAGTCATTTTATTAAGAGAAGGAAGATGGTCTGCACTCGATGTCTAGTTAGTGGTCATAATCGTAAGACTTGCAAGAATCCCAATCCAGTACCCACAAACAATCACTAAAAGGTTTGTATTATTTTACATACAAAGGGTAATGTTCTTACATTTTTAATAGTTACTTTTAAAAATTTGTTTATACTGTAAATTGTTCAAATGAACTTCACATTTTATTTTCATTTTCATGTGTAGGTGGAGATTGAGCGGATGGATGTTGGTTATTGGGAATACCTTTTGTGAAGTAAATAGGCACTTTTCTTTTAAGTAAATTGGTAGGATATCATGCACATGGGTGTACATGGGAGTTATGCAAAGTCTTATCTTTTGTTCTTCTGGACATTTATTAAGACTTGATCTTTTTTGAAATAGATGAAAAGGGCACTATAATATAGGTTTCCTGTTTGTGCTACATTGCTAATGATTTGAAATTTTATAAATTTTTTTTAATCAAGTTGGTTAATATTGGTACTATTTAGATTATTTATACGAGCTATATGTACAAATTTTCAACATGAGATAGAGATAAGAACTAATTGATTAATAAAATGTGTTGTTAAAAAAAAAGCAGCAAAAGAGAGAAGAAAGGCAACAGAATGGGGAAATGGTACTCTTTTTAACAAAAGGGTATTTTTGATATTTCATTTGATACTTCATTACACCTATTAGTGATACCATTACACCTAAAAGGAATCATTACACCAAATGTTGATGACTTTTCACCATACTACCACTCGTTGATTATTTTAAAATTCAATACACCTAAGGGGAATTTTCCCAAAAAAAATCCCCCACTCGTTGAAATTGAAATACAAATCCTATGCTCCCTTTTGGTGTTCCCTTTTTGTATATAAAAATGTGGAGCATTAGGAAGAAAGAGAAAGACGCCATAATATTTTAATCTTCTCAAAAGGTTAGTTTATTGTTGTGGGGTTATAGAAATGACAATTGAAATGAGGCACACGATACAAAGTACAAACGAACGTCGCCAGTCCAATTCTTTCGAAGATGACCCAATTATCACAAAGCGCTGCCTGAAGGTACAACACTTGACTTCACTTCACTGGCTAGTGGGTAGCGCTAGCTTTTACAATTGCCAAAATTTCTAGAAGCAAATAATATACATTTGATCTCTTCTATCCTTTCCAGTCCCAAGCAAACAAATGTTTATGTGAGCAAGCAACTAATTTATAATTGAAACCAAGAAAAATGCATAAAACCAAATTACGGATCAAAGCAATGTTGAATTAGTTGATCTCGTTGACCTTAACGGTGCGAAAATCTCTTTACGCTCTTTATTTCGACTAAGATTATAAGATATATTCTTTTTGTAGTCCAACATTGCTCGCCTAAAGCGACTCTTTGTGTGGTTAAACAGATATACTTAGAATGAGACTTGGCATTAAAAGAGGGTTTTTAATTTTCAAAGGAATGACAAAGAAAAAGAAATTTTGTTTAAAATCGATCATCTAAATGAAGAGCATTTTGGAATTTGGAACTACATGTAAGATGCGCAACCCTTTGAAAGAACAAAATTCGAGCCTTCTCGAAAACATGGGCCTCAAAGCCCACTATAGCTACAAGGCTATGGTTTGAAGTTGGGTTTTGGTTTGAGCTTATTAATTTCAATTCAAAGGCCCAAACCCGATATCCAGGGCGAAGGATTCGCCCTGACTAATCCGGATCCGACCCGCGTCGCGCATCTGGTTATGGTGGGTGAGTCTCCCAACAGGACAGCTGCGTACGCAAGGTCTCGAACCCAATTTCTGTTGGCAATGGGGCTTTGACCCTTTTATTTTTTGAGCAGGGGATGATGCATTTGCTTACCAAGTTATCATTGGAAATTTTGCTTCAGGTTAGGCATCAAAATTCAAAGCTGCTCTGTGATTCTGAGTTTTACTAATGTAAAAGCTTCGAAAAAACATATATGTGAGGAGTAGGGCCAAATTGTATACTAAAAACCAAAAATTAATTAAAATTATCTCAAACGGTACATGAAATTCATTACAAACATAGACTTACAATTTATAACAACAATAATTAATGACAAGTAAAGCAAATTTATAGAGTACGTAGTGAATTACATATGTAGGTAGCCATGAAATGAAATTATAACTTGAACTAGAATTCTTGCTTCCAACCAATAAATTGACCAAAGAGTTTGTTTGGCTTTTGTGCAGCAATTGCATACCTAGGAACACCGGCAGCATCTCTTTCCATACGGAAGATGATTTTATCCCCGGGGACAAGATTCTTGGCGGACACAAACTGATGCCAATTTCCCTGGAAAACTGGCTTGGCATATCGGCTTTTTTCGCCTGCCCTAATGTAGTATCCGAACCGCCACTCGTTGCCTGATGCATCCACCACCGGGAAATAGTGTGTAGCCTCCTTCGTGAGGTGGTAGATGCTTCACAAAGTCAGTTGGAATTGCCATTTGCTTTTCAGTGTCGACCTTGCCAAGTACCTTGCTAAAGGATTCCATTGCTCAAAACAACACTAGAAGAGAGCTCACTAAGCTGAACTTGAAAAATGTGTCTAATTTGCTTGTCTAGACATAATTAATTCCCCAATGCCCCATATTATTTATACAGACTCGAAAGAATTATATAATGCATGTCGTGCGAATCTAATTGTATATCTTATCTACTTAAGTGATCATGAAATGACAAATTTTGGACATCAACGACCTTTGAATAAAAGCGCGCAAGAAGCTTGGAATCAAAGTGCCAAAAGTTGAGCGACATAGACATTTTAATTAAGACATGATCAAAGTGCCAAAAGTTGAGCGATATAGACATTTTCATCGTACGTACCAACTTGCCATTAAGGTTGCGTTTGGTTCGTGGTATGTAGTGAGAAAGTGTGGTAAGTTGGGTAGAGGGAATAACTTTCCCATGTTTGGTTGGAGTAATCTAATTTTAGGTGGGAATATTATTCCCACCACTTTTCCACTTGAGTGGGAATATGGTGGGAATGTCATTCCCATCTAAAAGGGTGGGAAAGTTAACTTTCCCAGGAAAGTGTTACTTATTTTCACTTGTATTTCTCTTATATTTTAAAAATTTAATAACTTTCCCATGTTAACCAAACATGGTAATCTTATTCCCATAAAAGTAAAAAATTATACTTTTCCACTAAAATAGCATTCCTAGGAAAGAGGTGTAAATGACATTACCACATGATATCAAAGATACCACGAACCAAACGTAACCTAAAAAAGTTTCGGAATTATACTACCATATTGTAGGGTCAAGTAGGATCCTTTGAATATATGAAATAGTTAAGTAGTATATGTTTGAACCAGGGCGGGCCCCCTAAAATTGGAAAAATTACTTTATTAGTCCTTTATATTTCTGTATATTTTTTTATAGATACATTGAAATTCTTCAATTGGCCCTCCCTAAAATAATTTTATTCGAATTGGCCCCCTCAATGCCACTTGTCAAGATCCGCCCTTGGTTTGAACATTTTCTTTTGCTTTATTTTCCCAAACTTGGTGTGCTAACTATAATCACATCTCACCCCTTATGATTTGCAAAATGCATGATGATCGCACGAGAATTTTTCAAGTATTATAATCACTAGCTAGCGCTAGCTTTATACCAATTGCGACATTCGATCTCGAAACAAATATGCATTTGATCTCATCTATGCATGGTTTGAGGTTTCCACGCCAACAAATGTGAGCAACAAATTAATAATTGAAATCATAAAATATATAAGTAAGAAATTAATTTTGACACAACTTTAGCTCAATCACGCATCAAATCATTGCTCGATCCAGCTTCTCATTTTTTCTTAAAGTTCGAGTGGTGTTCGACCGTAAGAAAATCTTTTTTATATTCAATAATATCTAAGTGGTAGAAAAGCCTATTAAGTAATGAATTAATCGCTCTACTAAGATATTCTCAATGTAGTCTAACATAGCTATGAGAAAGCGACTCTTTGACTATGACTTTGAGTAGGTAAACACTTTTATTCTGATTGAAGACAGGGTTATATTATATACTTGTATTAAATTCATCAAAGTAAGCTTCTTTCTTTTTCATGAAATAATTGAAAGAAAAAAAAATAGTAAAACTTTCTTTACGATCTATTAGACATGTTATAAAATGGTGGGTGACCTTTTTTTTTTTTTGGTTAAAATGGGTGACCTTTTCTTCCAAGAACAAGAACAATAAATATTTGAGACTTCCCAAAATCTTGGGCCAGGAAGCCCAAATAGAAGAGAAGTGGGCTATCTAGAATATGTTTGGAATTTGTACTATAAAGAAAGGCTTCACATAAAGTGCTTTAAATTGGATTTTGGCTTAAGCTTATGGTTTTCATGGACAAACTGCAAAAAGTACTAACATTTTTTGAAGAATTGCAAAAATAAAAGTTCACTTTTTATGTGTGAAATAAGTATGGTTTTACTTAATATGGAATAATAATAATGTTTGAATCAGCTACTAATTAAGCTATTGAAAAGCCTTAATGCAATTAATTAATGCTTGAAGTTTTTTGTTTTTGGGGTCATTTTGTCAGGTGATGTTAGTATTAAGACTGATGCTAGCAAAGAGGAAGAGCCATCTGGATAAAAATGACCTCACTTGAATTGTCATTTTGCATTTTGGACACGCATATACCATCATCCTTTTATGTTATTTATTACATGCAAATATATCTTTGGTTTAAAATTTTTCCTAAAATTTGTCGTGTACCTTTTTTCAAACATATATAAATGGATATATGAATATATCTTTGGTTATATATTTTGAGTTTTGATCGACGCATGCACATGTTTAATTTGATGTTCCTCCGATTTGGCTTGGCCAATGTATAATATAGACTATTAATTATCACGTTTCCAACACAAGTATTGCAAAAAGTGACTGAAACTTTGGTATTTCAAACCAAAATGCTTGCAAAACTGCTTTAATTTTGATGAAAATTAGCCTCCTTTCATTTGCTAGTATTCAGTTGTTCTATTACTTCATCTCCTTTGACACACTTCAATTGAATGAATCATCTTAACTTCTTAACTATATATAATATAATGTAAGGCCTGAGGGCTACTAATTAAGCTGAATTTTTAGTCTTTATTTTGCTGCCATTTTGAAGCCTTAGGGTGGTAGGTTCTTCTGTAAAATGATTATGGCGATGGCGATGGAATAAGAAAGAAGATTTGTTGAACAAAAAAGCCAGTTTCAGTTGCTCCTTCAATGCAATTATTACTGGAATTAATGTTTATCTCATGGCATGAAAAGAATCACTTTGCTACAAGAAATACTACTGTGATCTAGTGTTAGTGATCTAGAGTTGTTTCAGAGATGCCTGCCAATGCCATGCTCTGTAAAGGCAATTATATTCATGGGCAGCTTTGGAACTCTAATTTAAAACAGAGATGAAAAATTGATGTTGCAGTACAGTTTGCTCGCTGTCATCTTTGCTGTTATAGGAATGTTTTATCTTATGACATAAAAAAATCACATGCTACACGAAATACTAATCCTAGTGTTGTGATGATGCCTGCCAAGCTTTGTAAAAGGCAATTATTGAAGGCAGATTGAAACTCTTTATAACTCCCCATCGTTGCTTCAAGGATCACTTCATCTACAACACTATTGCTATTGCAGGCTTCATATCACAGCTCAAGGTTTGATCTTTCTTTCTTTCTTCTTTTTTTTTCTCTCTTGGATCCAAAAATCATAAACTCCATCATGTCTACTTCATCAGACAGCTCAACTTCAAACACTACTCCCGTCACCTCTCAAACAAACTCACAATCAAATCCTCTTTCAGCTTCATTCCTACCTTGCTCAGTTTCTTGTTTCTTTTATGTATATTTGGCTTTTGTTGGTTTGAAAGTTTTTATTATACTACTTACAGCCACAAATTGGAGCTATTTCTGTGCTGCTGCATTGTGTCTGTGGGCAATTGATGAGCCAAGTCGTAGGACCAAATTATTTTGAAATTAGCTTGGTTTGCCCCTGTTGTAGCTCTCGTCATGAGATTTCTACAAAGAGCCTCTAGATTATGTCTCTAGTATTTGGGACAATGACTTCAAATATCTGGCTCCACCTCAACCTTGTATCCCACCAAAAGATGAAAAGGAGCCTATAGGAATTGGAGCAGGCAACGATCCCACAAATGCATCGTCTGCTCCAATTCCTATCGGCTCGTTTTCATCTTTTGGTGGGATACAAGGTTGAGGTGGAGCCAGATATTTGAAGTCGTTGTCCTAAATGCTAGAGACTTAATCTGGAGGCTTTCTATAAATCTTATGACTCGAGTTACAAAAGGGGCAAACCGAGTTAACTTCAAATGCCAGAGACGTCTACGTTGCTCGATCCAGCTTTTCATTTCTTTTCTTAAAGCTCGACTAGTGTTCTTCGACCGTATGAAAATCATTTTTATATATTCAAAAGTGGTAGAAAAGCCTAATAAGGCTTCACATAAAGTGCTTTAAATGTATAGTCAAACATAGCTATGAGAAAGCTATGTTTATATATTTATTCTGATTGAAAACAGGGTTATACTTATATCCATACTTGTATCAAATTCATCAAAGTTTTTTCATGTAACATTGAAAGAAAAAAAGAAATAATGAAAATTTTCTTTACAAAGAACAATATTCGAGACTTCCCAACAACTTGGGCCAGAAAGCCCAATTACTTGAGAAGTGGGCTATCTAGAATATGTTTGGAATTTTTGAAGGCTTCACATAAAGTGCTTTAAATTGGATTTTCAATTTTGGTTTAAGCTTATCATTTTCAACTTCCCTTTTTCTTTTCTTTTCTTTTCTTTTCTTTTTATTATATATATATATATATACACACACACTAGGAATCTATTATTTGAGTAGGGGATAAGTTATTTGCTAATCAATTTATCATTGAACCAATTTCTTGAATATCTATGTAGAAAATTTCTTGAGTAATTCAATAGGAATGGGATAAAAAAGGAAAAGGAAATTGTCATTTTAGGAATTTTGATGCCTTGAGTTGGAAAAAAAAAAAGAGTTAGTACAATTTGGCTTGAATTTTACTGTAAAGCAAGTTGCAGATGATGTTATTGCTTGGGAGCAATGGTGGAAGTGTTTGATGAATGATGACAGATCATATGAGAATGTGCTTATCAAACTAAAGTCAAATCATAAATAAGCAAAAACTGGCTTTGAAAGAGATGTTTATCTATAAGGACAATGGGACTTTTTTAAAAAAAAAACATGTAATTATGCAACCAATTGGACCCATTACAAAACTTGAAACATGTTCTTTCAATTATAACTTTATATTTCTTCAAGGTTTTCTTATTGGATTTATGTTTGCAATGTGCTTTTTTAAAGCTTATCCAAATCCAACCCTCTCCAATAATTTTAGCAGTTATTGACATGTGAGAATGCTTCCTTTTTTTGCACCTTCTGCTCCCTGCATGCTTCAAATCAGACCCCTCAAAAAAACCATAACTTTCCATTTGGTTTTGATCATTGGCAAAGAAAGACACATACATAACATAACCAAAAGAGTCAAGCAAAATTTTGGTTTCAAGAAAATAATCCTTATAAATCTCAAAAATCCCAAATTTAATTTCATTATAATAATATGGGTGCCCATGTTTCTGCCTGGCTATCTCATTGAGTTGCTTCCCACTGCCTCTGCAATATCTAAATTTGTCTATATATATTGCTTCAATGGCATCCACCATTTCCCATGGTCCCACTCAAAGACAACATCATCTCTTCTAATCTGAATCCTCAATATTTATATAGAAATCTAACATATTGTCTCACTTACATTGGATTTGGTCCTTTGGATCATCAATGCCAATATGCCATCCTAAAAAATACTTGGTATAATTGTTTAGAGTATGCCAAATTTTTGGAAGAGCTTATCCATATATTCCCCAATCCCCAATATTATTATTTTTGACTAAACTACCATTTTCCCCTTTAAATTTGTAGTGTTTGGACGTTTTGCCCCATGAACTTCAATTTTGGACATTTTGCCCCATAAACTTCAATTTTTGGGACGTTTTACCCCCTTATGCTAACAGTACCGTTAAACCAATGACGTGGCAATGCCACGTGGCATTTTTCGCCACGTGGCATAGCCACGTCAGACCAACACGGCCCGCGTGGCAGTGCCACATGGGACAAAACCGATGACATGGCAATGCCACGTGTCATTTTTGTGCCACGTGGCAATGCCACATCATCGGTTTAACGGTACCGTTAGCATAAGGGGGTAAAACGTCCCAAAATTGAAGTTGAGGGGGTAAAATGTCCAAAATTAAAGTGCAGGGGGCAAAACATCTAAACGCTACAAGTTTAAGGGGAAAAATGGTTGTTTAGTCTATTATTTTTCCATTCAAATCCATGATATAATTTGCTCAAGTATGCATAAGGTACATACCAGTACAAAATTTTGTAATGTATTCATTCAAATAAATAAAAATATCATGTAAAATTTGGTTTGTGCTGCCCCCTTTTTTTATACAATAAAATAGAGAATAATGGACCCATGGGAGATGGTATGATAAGAGTTGTAGAAAATAGTCTAATGATGATAATCATAACTATTGATTAATTAGTTGGTATGACTGACAGCCCAATGAAAACTACAGTTGAATATTAAATATTTTGTGGATAATCTAAAATTTTGAAAGAGTGAAGAGACATGAAATTAAGGCAAAAACCCATGATTGAAAAATAATTATTATTAGCTTGAATGGATGGGTTTTTGACATAAAAGATTAGATTTCCCTAAGCTTTTGATTGGCCTCAAAGCTGAATTAAAGAATGAAAAGAGTGTATTTGAAGTGAAGTTTATTTTTATATTTTTGGTTCCTTTTTGTTTCTAACAAATAGGAAAATGATTGTCAAAGTGATAAGGAAATCATTTAAACCAATTAGTGGGATAAGGAGTGGTGTTCAAGAGAATTGAATGGTGGTATGGGCCTAATAAAAATCATTGTTATTTTGATTGGGCCACTAAGAAACAATCATTATAGGCCCATTTCTTTAAAAAATTTAACCTTATTATCACTTTCAACCAATCATGTGCAAGTTAAGATACATGTGACCCATGGACTTGGCCCTTTCGGCCACCTGGAACAGTTGGAAATAAATGGCATTTAAGGAAATGGGCCCAAACTCAAAACGTAAAATTACTTTTTCACAATAAACAATTTAAGTCAAGAAATTTTATTAAGAATAAAAAGAAAATTAAGAAATTACTAGTGATATTTTGAAAATGAAGCTTTGAAAAAGTACATTACTAAGAACAAAAGAAAATTTTTATGTAAACACTTTATTCTCTTCTTTAAGGGGGGGACAAAATCATTACCAATCGATTTCTTAGTTAAGTTAATTAAGTTGTTCGAGGAATGGTCGGAAAGTTAATGGAGGTTTAAGACAAATTAAGGTGTACTAAACCATGATTTATTTTCAGGTTTATGCATGAAAGCACGTGTGCATGCACATGTGCAAAGAACTATCAACAATTTTAAATTAAAAAAAGGGTTATGTAATGTAATTACTAAAAAATTGAAAAATTAGAATGCCAAAGTACAAAAAACCAAAATAATTACAATGGATTTGATTAGAATTCCAACCAAAAATGGGTGTCACGTGCCCTCCCACCTCCTCAAAATCATTAAAAAAACTATAAAAAAAAAAGAGGCTCTTGATTATGAGCATTTTGTTATTATAAGATTAAATTAAAAGGTTTTGTTTTTTTTACTTGAAATAAAAACATCCAAATCCAAAGTTTCATGTGTATTAGAGACAAGGCATAAGAAGAAAGGAAGGTAAGAGAGAAATCTAATAAACATAACAACAAAATTAGGCAGAGAGGACAAAAGAGACCAGCCTAGCCATGAAGATGAAGAAAGGAAAGGAAAGGAGAGGAATCCAAGGAGCACTTTTTTAGCAGACATTGAAGTCCCTTAGATCATCTGCCACATTTACCTTTCTTCTATGTTTTTATTGCATGTTGTTTTCAGACAGTTTCTATAAATGGACCCCCACCCCTAAATCCCATCCCACATTTTAAGGGTACCACTCCTAAAATAACTATCTACATACCTTAGTTTTTCTTAATTTCTAGGTCATTCCCCCCCAACCCCAATAAGACATTCCCCCCATCAAGAACTATAGGGAAAAATTATAGTAATTGCTAATTTTCATAAACTTATTACCATAAGAATAGTTTGAGTTTGACAAAATTTTCAAAGTGGGTTTTGTTTGTAATGTACCCTTGAATTTATATGTAAGATGGATGAATGAAATTATGAACCCTAATTATATATATATAGTAGTGTACAAATTTGTGGGACCAATTAATGGTTATAACTAAAAATACTTCATATAAAGGGTGGTGTTTGTGTTTTTGGCTTTCTTTGTGAGACATTGCAATCTACCAAAACAGACCATTCATTCTTAAAAATTGGTTTCTGACATACCATGAATCCCCCTTCTCTTCCGTACTGTTTTCCATGTTTATAATGAGGCCCCTACCTTAAATCAAGACACATTCTTTGACTTGTTTCATATTTTCAAATTTTGAATGTTACTATAATTTACTACTATATTATTATTAATCCTACATTATTAATAAAATAATAACAAATTGAGAATGAAAGTGTAATTGTTAGTGTTTGAGATTGTGAAATCGGGTATACATAATTTACAAGTAATTGGACCTATATATAAGTTTATTTTTATAATTCACCTTTCATGCCCAAAGGGAGATCAAGAAAAACCAAAAACAATAAGGATAAGGAGACGGGGGGAAATAATGACTTAGAATGAATGCATGTTGAAGGGAGATAAGGATTGAAGATACAGAAAAGGAAATGACTGAAAATAAAAAGACGAAAGAAAAAAAAAGCTTTAGAAAAGGAATCCACGGTCCAAAAACACTGGCAAAGTCCCCCCCAAAAATCATGGTTTCACTTCCATTACCATGTGACAATCACGTGCTATAACCCATAGCTGCAGCTTCATGACAAATTCTCCCTTATCCATCATTAAAAAAAAAAAAAAAAAAAAACCGACTTTGGGTATCGTATTTTTCATTCATAATCATTTTGCTTCTCAGGACTGAAAATTACCTCCATTTTGGCATATTGCATGTCCTATATTTTCTGCATATAATTGATCATATCTTTTCGAAAACATTACAATGTTGAACTTTTTCTATATAAAAGATTCATGAACGAACGAATCGATCGAGCAAATTGACATAATTGTTGTTGTTCTTAGTTGAATCATGCATGAATGATCTATTCGGTGACAATGATATTAATAATAACAAAACAAAAAAAAGATAGTATTATAATTATAATTATCATTTCTCAGCAATAAATTCAACTCATGGGATAATAAAGGACAATGTTCCATATTAGGAGGGCAAAAGCTATGAGGAAAATTCGTCTCCCTTTCCCCCTTCTCCAAATTTCGATACCCATTTTTCCTTTTATTATTTTTTGGCTTTCATGTGATGATGAACATGCCCATGATTATTGGGTCTGCAATCTAATCCTTAAATTTTTTTTTTTAATGTGTCCGTACTCTTACACTCTCTGATGAGATTGCATAGTCCGAGACATTCTAAGTTTTTGCAGCTGCATTTCTTCATATGTCCTTCACATGGCAGCTCGTCAGATCATTGGAAATTGCAAAATACTTAAAAATCTTCATCACCATATTAATATTACCCTGGATTATGTCTTAATCCGTGGGCAAAGTTAGATTAGAGGTTTCATTTTAAATAGCTTAATTCAAACCATTTTTGAATTATAAATTTGGATCACAACTTGAGACAATTAATTATTTACCCACATATATATACCACACTCAAGTTGTAAATTATATACTTAAATCTATAAATATTATGGCAAATCCTCACAAATTCTCGTTATATGATGGCCCCAACCCTAGCATCCAAGTGGTTTAGGTTTATAGAATTTTCAAGTTCTAATTGGTTTATAATTGTTTGTATTGTACTTTTAAGGCAGGAGATTAAGTCTCATTTAGTTAAGTACTTAACTAGTACTTGAGCAAGGACTAATGGATACTGTCAGGTTTATATTTGTTAATGTTAATTAATTATAATCAAGTTATTGTATTTCCTAGCTAGCTTTTGAAATTAATATTGTTCTCAATCGGTAACTACTTTGGCAGAAAAATAATTTCAAATAGCAGAAATTGTCATAAGCTTGTCTTTTTTTAGATTCGGAATATTTAGCACTAGATTTGTGATTCAAAAAAAAATTATGTGTTGCAAACAATTGCACAAGTTTTGAGAAACACAATGATGAAAGGATTTTTTTTTTTAAAAAAAAGTTTAGGAGCATGGTGGCTATCCCATTTCCAAGGGCAAGGCAAATCGTCGACTCAATTTTGAGATTTACAGATCTATTGGACTTTCACCTGCGGACTTTTCGGAAATTACAGATTACCTACCAAATAAGAAATTGTGGTCCGCGGAATTTGAATCCAGCTGAGATGCAAGAAGAATACAAACCTTAACCACTTGTGCCAATTCCATCGGCTATGATGAAAGGAATTGGGTAAATGGGTTTGTCGTGTTTGTAAGATTAGAGTTCACGAACTATCAAGTTATCTGCAGATTTAATCATGACATAAACAACTTATGACATTAATCATTATTACCATGCAAAAATTAATTAATCATTATTACACCCTCTCAGCAAACATTATTTTCCGATTGCAAGTCATCGTCATATATCATAGGTATTCAATTTTCATACTAGACTCAAACATTACATTGCTATAGCTAAACATGAAGGGAAAATGTTTTGAGAGATGTATATATATAGTAATTAGTAACTCTTAATTATTAAATGCATAAGGTTCTTGTAGCCAAAATAGCAGTCAATATTGAGTTTTGTGAGTAACTAATTAGTGGCAGCAGACAAAACAAACCGTCCAAGAATTAAGGGTGGGTTTTCATACGTTCAAACGGTAACTTAGAAAAATAAAACGGAATGAAACACTAAATACTATATACTATATGGTTTTGACTTGAAAGTCAAAACAAGCCAAAAATCAAGTGATGGGCAAATGCACATTTTCAATAAGAACAAAGCCGAATATATTGATATCAGATCTCATATATATTCATATGGGATCTTTTCTTTACAAATGAAAAAAGAAGTCAATAATTTATTTAAATAAAAAGAAAAAGAAGAAGAAGTCTATAATAATAATCCACGAAAGGAATAAAAACAGAAGCCTTTTTGTTCGGTTCATGTGCTTTCGTCTCAATTTGATGAAAAATCAACTTATAATTTTAGAAAATTGAAACGAAAACTTTATTCAGACAATGAGCCTACAATATCCAATAACATAGTCACAAGAAAGCAAAAAAAGGGCATCTATTTCGATTTTCCATTTTAATAATTAGTCGAATATTGAGTGATTTTGTACCAAAAAAAATTACTATATCTTTTAATGGTTGGGAAACAATTAAAGCCGGGCATGTGACACATGTATCTATCTATCTATACAAATAAACTTGTAAATGAAAAAAAAATAAATGAAATAATATTGTTGTTATAAATACTCTTACCTTTTTTTTTTCTCCCATCAACTTCCATCGGTTGATTTTAATGTGCATTTTTCAGATCAACCTATTTAAACTTTAAAGGGAGAAAAGTGAATATGCGTCTATATAGCGAGCCAAAAGTATTTATTTTTCCAAGAAATTATAAAGTTTACAAACATTAAATTCCAAGTATATGCTGCCAATTAATGCTCAATTGGAGTGCTTCCAAAGTCAAAAACTTCCCATTATTTTGTCACAATAGCATGGCCATTTAATCACATCAAATGAACAAATTTCAAACCCCTAACTACCTTGTAAAAAGTTACTACTAAAAAGAGAGCCTTAAGCAATACGAATTATGAAAACTTTTAGAGTAAGATTTTGCTCTTTTTATTTTAATCTTGTCATTCAATTGCGTGTAAAGGAAACCATTTTAAATACTCTACAATCAACGTTTATTATCCCATTGAGCTCCAAAATCAAAGACCCCAAAAAAAATACATAAATTTTTTTCCACTAAAAAAGGTGACCCTAAAAATCAACCGAGTATAAAAATACCTATAACACGTTTTATATGGGCCCCAAAGGCACCTAATCCCAATTAGCTTAATGAATTTCTGGCCCATAATGACTCGGTCAAGCCAATGGTGGGCTCAACCCAGATATTGTTAAAAGTCACTTCCTTGGTCGGTGGTGAATTCACTATTTAATAATTTTATCCTTTTGGCCCCTTTTTTGCATTTAAATGTGGTTAATTCTAATGAAGTCATTAAGGATTATAATACGAATTACAACATTTTTTTGGCAACTTTGTTATACGAATTACAACATTTAGCACTTTTTTTTCACTCTAATATTAAAAAAGTCGCGGTTATTTTATTAAAATTGGGAACTTTGGATCAAATTTGGGTCGAACAATTATATATATGCGACCTTAGTTAATTATTATACTCCCTCCGTTCCGAATTGAATGGCCACATTTGATTTTTTGTGGTCAAACAAAACAATTTTTGACCATTATTTATGAAAAATTTATAGGCAATTAAAATTTTAAAAAAATATGTTTTGAAAAATTTAAACTTTAAATATTTCAAAGTTTATTTTTAAAAAAATTAAAAAGTATATTTTTGTAATAATTATTGGTCAAAAATGGCATAATTTGACCCCAAAAAATCAAATGTGGCCATTCAATTCGGAACAGAGGGAGTAGCAATTAACAAATATATAAAGACATAAAATGGGAGATGATGTTTAAATTTGGCTTTTGCTTAAACTTGTATAACTTACTATAGATAGAATATAAATGTGTAAATAGATGCTTTGCTTGCCAACATTAATTAAACAATGTCAAGGGCAATTGATAATATATATTATAATAATTTAATTAATTAACTGGTTGAGGAAAACAAGAGATGTTTTTTATGCAATGCCCTATGAAAATTCAAATACGTCTATGGACATTGGTACAGTGAACTTTCCCTAGAAGGTGTGTAAAGTTTAAAGCAATTTCTTTTTTAATTCTTTACTCATTCGAGGAAAACTACAATACTTGTTGAATTACAACCCTCTAATTCAATAATTTTCATGCATCCAATTTCATGCAAAAGACAAACTCTCTTTTCCCCCATATTTTGGCGTAGCAAGAGATCGAAAATGAATAATGAGCATATATATGCACTATATATTTTTTTGTTGGGTTAGTTTAGATCTATGAGGCAAAGGGTTCATTTTGCTTGTCATTTACCCATGATTCTATCTCTTGTTGTGGGGAATTTTCCTCCTAGTGTAAAATCTTCAATGTAGTGGGTTGCGACATATGTTCTTATATAATTAAGATTTTTCAGAATAAGAAATTAGATTTATACAAACTCTGAAAATACCTATAATTATCGATACTAGAATTGTGAAAATAATCTATATGTCTGTCTGCCAACCCTACCTCAAGTAAAAGATAATTTTTAGAGCATATTTAATCGTGATTGGAGAATTTTTTTTTCATTTAGAATTCGATGTGTCTCAACCTTAAATTAGTCGACACCCCAATATATTTATGGTGTGCCAAAATAATATGACAATTTGTGCGTGGTTGTCTATTTTTTTTGGGTGGTTGAAATAGAAAAATGAATATGAAACAAAGAAATGTTAGATATACAAGTTTTTGAGGTCAACAAGAATCATGACATATTGACATTGGTCACCATGAATATAGGCTTGAGCCATGCATATAGTGACATATACATCATGATACAACAATGTTTAGATGACATGTAATACTATATACTTATATTTTAATATATTATAAAATTTAAATGATACCAAATGTAATCTACAAGCAAGCAATGAAGAAAATGGTGACAATATAAATTTTGAATTTTGTTAAGGTATGCTTAGCGCCGATCCACCAAACATGGTTTTTTGAAGCATTTATGGCATCATCCATTCATCCCTAGGCCTAGGAAAAAGAAAATTTAAAAACCTAGTCATTTCTTTCTTATACTACTAGCTAGTTGAGAGATCATGCACTACCATTTGAGCCCACTTTGTCATTTTTTTTAAAAAAAATTCTTTCAATGTTTGATACTTTGATTGATTTCAATTAATTACCACACATGCCATATATTGTTCTGAAAAGATGGTATTGATGAAAATTTTATTGCAAGTCCCATGGCCATGTGTTAGCTGCTAATAAAAATTAAATTCAAAATGATTTACGTATTTACTTTTCTTTCTAAATAAGTAAAAGGGTTGATTGTTTTTTGAGTAAAATTAGAAAGAAAAAAAATGTAAAAGGTAAAAACAAAGTAAAGTCGTCATGTTCTACCGACACTACACGTTAAAGGGAGTGTGTGGGCTGTGGGAGAAGTCAAGCAAAAAAGGTGAGAAAATATGGAGAAAAATATGTAGTCAAATAGCGGCTATAGAAAATAGAAGAGCCGTTACTAAAACCAGATACTTTGGGCTTTGGCAATGGCAAGGTGAAAATTAAAAAGAAAAATCCAAAAACTAAAAGAGAACGCTATATGAATATGATCTTCTAACATATTGCCACGTGTTTTCCAAGTGTCAATACATTTGCATCATGACAAATGTGGCAAATAGTGTTTCTGAATTATACAAGTCTTGACGTTATATTGATGCATGCGGCTCGGGTTAAGATTTTGGGTTAAAATACTTGAGAGGTCCTTGTATTACATAGAAGTATTCAATTCCATCCATGTGTTCAAAAAACGATCAATTTAGTCATTCTACTTAGAAGATTGAATCAATTTAATCCATGTACTCACAAGATTAGGTCAATTGTTCAATTGATAAAGGCACAATAAAGACTCAATTAACCAAACCTTGTGAATGAAAAGACTAAATTGACTCAATATTGTGAGTACAATGACTGAATCAGTACATGGATCTCCCAAATATTTTCACCTAAGATTTTGTTGAATAATTAACTTCTTACTAGTCACATACTAATATAGTTCAAAATAAATAAAATAATTATGATATAAAATTAGTTAAAATATATCTAGCCGAACATATATTAAAGAATAAGTATTGAAAGAGGATTTTTTTTTATTTGTGATCCGATATGACTCGAATACAGAGTTGTGGAAATTCATTGTGCCTACCAACTAATTACATACAACTCGTAAAAGAAGTTAGTAATTAAAAGGCTTGTTAGTCATTTTGCCCTGAATTTCAAATTCATGACATTTTGCCCCTGAATTCCCCAAATTTAGGATATTTTACCGTGACAAAGAGAGTAAATTATCATAAATTTGAAAAATTTAAGGGTAAATTGTCTAGATTTTAGTTTTGGAAGGCAAGTCCTTACCTTAGACCCATAATCCAGGGACAAAAGGCTAATTAGCTGTAATTAAAACGCAACTTACATAGCGATTCTAGTAATCATTGGTATAATGTCACATTCTTCAATAACTACATTAGATTCAGAGTAATTTAGAGGTGATTTATATCGCCTCTAAAACAAGATAAAAAATTTACTATCATTAAATTTCTTCCTTGACAAAACTAGAGTTGAAATCATAAATCAACAAAATTAAAATCATTCTACTCAATTCAACGGGTATTGTATTGTTTATTTAATAATAATTCTATGTGAAAGTGAAGTGACACTTTATGAAATTATGATGATAGTTGGACTTGTAGTTTTTACCATTTGAACAAATTTTATTCTCCTTTAGCAAGTCAAAATTTCACTATTGAAACTTAAATATGGTTACTCTCCTTTTGTTTTCACTTGGAAAACATAACTAATACTCATTCCGTTCCGAATTGAATGACCACATTTGATTTTTGTTGGTCAAAGGAAGTCGTTTTTGACCATTGTTTATGAAAAATTTATATACAATTAAATTTTTAAAAAATATGTTTTGAAAAATTTAAGTTTTAGATCTTCCTAAGTTTATTTTTAAAAAATTTTAAAAATTATATATTTGTAATAATTAATGGTCAAAAATAATTTTATTTGACCTAAAAAAATCAAATGTGGTCATTCAATTCGGAACGGAGGGAGTAATAAAAAGCAAAAACAAACAAGCTACAAGACATGCATGACTTTATCATTTCCATTACCCAATTGGAATTTCTAAGAAAATGAAATTTTAGGTGTCATTATCTCATTAGAATGGTTTATTGGTTTTATTGTGCACCCTTAAGCATTGAATAAATCCCTAAACAAAGAAAATATTGGGGGGCAATTTAACAATTTGCTTACCTGGCATTGAATTAGATCGCTTGGTCATCATTCCCCTTCCCTGCCACCACTGATAAATATGGCCTCCTCACTCTTCCCATCTGCTGTCACCATCCATTCTTAACGTCCGTTACAATTCCCCATCTCCAATTTCAACATTCAAATCGGATATCCCATCTCATATTCCCCATGGGATCATCCTAACGCCGTTTCCTATCCTCCGTTTTCTGCTTAGCTGGATGCCACTCTTGCCCCTCAGATTTTCTCTCAATGGGCCAGCTGGCACGCCACTCTCTGCTGCACATGGCCAGCTACTTCTGCCCTTATGTCCCCACCAAAAATCCCCATATTACCCCTTTTCAGATAACTTTTTTGCCATGATGCCACTGCTGGCCTTTGGAGGTCCTTTTTTCGCTGATGCGAAGTTGACATTTTTGCTCACTTCCTCGAGCCTATCGAAGTGAGCTGGTGGGTTTTTTTAATTTTTGCATGGTTTGAAGCAGTTTTGTAATTAATGGAAAGTGATAGGGGCAGTTAAGTAATTATGGGAGGGTAAATTGGGAAAAATATGTGGTAGGATTCTGGCTTGCGTAAGGGAGTTAAAAAATTAAAGCTACTAGAAAGTACAGGAATCTAGGATTGAAATAGCATAGCAGTCAGGAATTTAGTGAAAAATCAAAAACTCAAATTTTATTTATTAAAAAAATACCATAAAAAGAAAAGCCTTTCCATGTAATCACTCGTACATTTTCTTTAGGATGACTTGTCATTTCTTCTTTGAGATGATTCTTTTTTTTTTTCCTCCAAATTTTTTTTTGAAAGGCATGTCCAAAAATAATTTAAAATAAAATACATAAGAATTGAGATTTATACTTAGAGACCTTAGTAATATTGAAAAGATTTTTTTAGAAATATGTCTTGTAATGAGCTTAAGGATGCTCTTATTATTTTTGATTCTCCTCTCACTTTTATTGTTAATTTGATGCTGTTAGATACAGCTGGACATACTTTGTACCGCTTTTTAAGTTAATTTAATATATCACACCTTATTGATAAAAAAAAAGAAATTAAATTCCATCACAATTTTCCCAAAGCTCAAATGTGCATGACATCAATATTTATCCCAATCAAGTACAGAAAAGATTGGATATCTTTTTACCAATGTATCAATTCATATTTTTCATAAGAGAATTAATATATATTAGAAAAATTGAGTCGTTAATGTACAAAACAATTCCACATAAAATGAATCACGAATCAATATGATAATTGGATATTGAGAATCTACACCAAAAAATTTTTGTCCCTTTAATGCCCAACATGATTCAATTCCAAACTAATTAGTAAACTATATTCAAGTATAATTCACAATTGTACTATATAATTACAAAAATAAATTATAATAATAATATTATTATTATTATATTAGTTAGTTTACATAATAATTGTGATGAATATAAGTAAGGGATATGTAATATACTTACTACTAATAAGCAAGGAATAAACTCTAATTAACTTTTTTTATTAAATATAGTATTAATATAATTAAATAAAAACAATAATAAGTATATCAAAAGCTTGATAAACTCTAGAATCTAGATTAATGGTGGGTATTATCTTGCATTTTGCACTAAGAATAGGGATGGTTGATCTCCAAAAAAAAAAAAAGGGATGGTCATGGTAAATTTGGTAATTTTAGTCACAATAATAAATGTCCAAAAATTGGATGCTGGTTTGATATTGATGTTTGCTGTGTCCTAAAGTGGGGCCACAAACCTCTGTCTGCGTGCCACGTGTTTGAGAGATGGCTTTGTTTGGACTTCATTTTGCAAGTAAGGAGTTGGTAAAATTTTACCGCCGTAAAAAAAGTAAGCTGCAAAACTAGACTGTGGCAGTGTTGAAAATCAGTGTAAAGTAAAACACCGAAGCCCGAAGGCATAGAATAGAAGATGATGGACTGCTCACCTCTTCCCCTCTTAATTATTTTCATGCAATTTTTATTTTGCTTTATTACTCGCTATGGTTTTTCAGTGCACTTCACGCACAAAAATTTTCTTTTGACGAATTATATAATATAATTAGTTAAAGGCTTTGCCTTTAAGGCTTAAGCCTTTTTTCCTTCTTTTATTGGTGTATATATATATGAGAAGACATAATTTTAAATGTGCTCTAATCCTTTCTTTTGAGGGAGTGACTTTCTTTTCCAAATTGTCAGTTTTGTTATTATAGTTGAGAATAATGCATTAACGTGTGATAAATTAATACCATCATTAGTATCATTACATTTAGTATTTGGATTTGACTAAATTAAATGGCTACTCCATATAATAACTATATTACTATTAATTGAAAAATAAAACTGGAATGCACTCATGTTATTAGCAACTAGCAATTATATAATGCTTGGTCTTGTTGAACTCAAAAAAGAAAAATGTTTGGTAGTAATTTCTTAGTTTCTATTTGGCCAAAAAATAGTTTTAAAATTTGTGTATTAAATTCCCATTGGAATTGCCAAAAAAAAAAAAAGTCCCATTGGAATTAGGTACAAGATATCACTTGTACTTTTTTTTGGCAATAGATTTCACTTGTACTTAAAAAATAAAAAATATGATCTAAAAAAATTATATAAATGGAATGAAATAAATATAAATAGACAACAATACTAGTATAAAACTTTTTTTCTCTTTCTTTTAAGCTAAACTTAAGTCTTGTTGATATAAATAGAATTGAAAGATAATAGTTACCATTTTGATTTCATGAAGATTAAGACATAATTTCAAATTTAATTTTTATCTATTGAATATCTTAATAATTTTTTAAGAATATATCTGCATAATTTTATTTGATATAAAAAAGGTAACTTTTATCAGTTCTATGTATATACATTAATAATTAATATAATTTTAAGTCTATATATATTACTCCATTTTTTGTGCTAATTAGGTGTGTGTTTGTTATACAAGATTATTATGTAGAGGATACGATCAAAACCAGACGAAGAAGTTTTCCTAAAAAAAAAACCAGACGAAGAAGTAGATTGGATTAGATATGTGTACACGGTATAGTTAAGAATAAACAAATTTTCTTAAAAAAAAATGAAGATTTTTATGATATATATATGCCTAAAATTAACAGTTTAATTAAAAATTAAGATTAATATTCCTTAAAAAAGTTAAGATTAATAGAGAGCGTGTATCTAAATCTCTTGCATACGAGGGTGGGGTACACATAGCCCATATATATTGTAGAAATAGAAACAACACAAAAAGCAAATTATAGAGGCAACAAAGGGAACCAATAAAACCCAAAAAAAAGAAAAGAAAAAGAGAGAGATAAACAAAATAGAGAAGTGAATGGAGAGAGAGAAGAATAGAGGTGAATGAAACCTGTCTCGTGAAGCAGCAGGTGGAAGAAAAAAATGGAAAATAAAAAAAGCTCTAAATTAAATTAAAAATTAGTAAAATAATTAGAAAAAAAAACAAGTACATAAAAACTCTTTCTCTTCCACTTCTTCTTCTTCTTCTTCTCTTCTCTCTTTTCTCTCTGTAAAACCCTTTCTCTCTCTCTCTAAAACTCGCATTCATTCTTTGCTTCTTCCTTTTATATCACGAGATCCCCATCTCTTTTTCTCTTTCTTTCCTTCCTTCCCTCTCTCTCTTAGATGTCTTCCTCGAAGTTTTTCCTTTCTTCTTCAAGCTCTTTACTTTCCACATTCAGTTCAAGTTCTTTCTTTTACTCACATTACCAATAAGGAACCCGAAAACCCAAAGACAAGAGGGAGAGGGGGAGGGGGGACGAAATTGGAATAAACCCATTTGTAGTGAGAGGGGAAAAAGGAAGCCAAATGTCGCATCCTGGAAAGCCAGTGACGGAGTTGGGGTTAGAGAAACTCGCCGATCAACTCCGTGACTCACTCAGTTACGATGTTAACAAGCCCGATTTCCGTGAACTCGATCTGGGTTCACCCGTTTCGCCGCTCCGGACTCGGCAACCGGGGTTCACCACGACGACTACTACGACAACAACGAGTTCGAGCTCTAGCTCATCTGGATCCGTTTCAGGTCGGAATGGATCCAACGCGGTTAGTAGAGGTCCGAATAACCACTCCGGCGAACTATCCGGCTCCAGCGAAACAAGTCCGACGGCATCAACCCGGAATATCAAACCGGTTCAGGCAAGATCCGAATCAAACGCCACTGCGACCCACCCATTGATCTATTCGGGTCAAAGCTCCGTCAACTCGCCGCCAGTAAACGTTCTTCCAACCGGGAACATATGCCCTTCTGGTAGAATCTTAAAGACCGGCATGGCAGTAAATCGGAGCTCCAGAACTGACGTTTTAGGATCCGGGTCGGGTAATTATGGGCATGGCAGCATAATGCGGGGCGGTGGAGTAGGAACCGGACCCGTTACAGCCTCCAAAAGCAGTAGCTTTGAAGCGAGTAACTCCCTGGGAAGCCGGGCAAATGGGAGTGATTTTATGAGAAAAGCAATGGGTAATTCTGAGCCTGAAGAAGTTAAGAGAGTTGGGAATGAGATGTATAAAAAAGGACATTTTTCAGAAGCTTTGAATTTGTATGATAGAGCCATAGCTTTGTCTCCCGGGAATGCAGCTTATCGGAGTAATAGGGCAGCAGCATTGACAGCATTGGGCAAGATAGGGGAAGCGTTGAAGGAGTGTGAGGAAGCTGTTAGATTGGATCCTAATTATTGGAGGGCTCGTCAGAGATTGGCTTCGTTAATGTTAAGGTGAAAACAATTTGACACAATATTTTCGTGTTATAAAAGGTGTTCTATTTGGTGGGGTTTTTTTTTTATCTACATTGGTGAAGGAAAGAGTGTCGGTGGAACTTTTATGTCTTGGTATTTTGGTGGGTTAGTGATGGTTTCTTTGATGTTCGGGATCTAGTTTGTTTAGAATGAATTCTGGTTTTTGATGTTGCTTGGTTACTGTTTGTGGATAGGTCTTGGTCGGTTGTGAGTTGTGACTAATGATGTTTTTGATCTACATTGATAACAGTGGTTTAGGATTCTTTTCTGTCTTTCTTGGGTGAGATTAATTTTACTTTAATTAATGAAAAACCATTTCATTTTAGTTGGAACTTTACGCTGTTCTCGAAAGTAGATACCGAAAAAAATTATCCCTTGATTCTTATTTTCTTGCTTCTTCTAGTGCTTTGACTTGATGATGATTGGAGAAGTTTTGATCTGGTGAATGAATGTGTGTAGAGCTAATGTCTATTCTGCATTGATGAGAATAGTTGCTGATTGTGTAGGATATTAGATCCATAGGTTTTGATTAGTTCCTTAGTTTATTTGCTATGTGTATTAGGCTATTGGCACTATTTGTGTTCTCCATCTTTCTATTTTCCATTCTCATTTTATTGCTTGTTTCCTTCAAACTGGTTCTTGCAAATTAATTCAGAAGGATTTTGCTTAATCATATTTGACGGCACATGAACTTGTAGGCTATGTCTCTCTCGTCTATATAAATTAGATATGTCTTCTTTCAGATTTTTAAAAATCCATTTTCCTCCCAAAAACTAGTCAAATGCATACATGTTTAGGTTGCTCCAATTCAGTTATACATGCACAGAGTTTTTAGGTATCTGCAACTTAACTCCATTCTATTTCAGGGTGGGGCAGGTTGAGAATGCACGGGAGCACCTGTGTCTTCCTGGGCAACCCCAAGATCCCACTGAATTGCAGAAATTGCAGGCAGTCGAAAAGCATCTTAGCAAGTGTACAGATTCCCGGAGAATTAGAGACTGGAAAAGTGCATTAAGGGAAAGTGACGCTGCTGTTGCTGCTGGTGCAGACTTTTCTCCTCAGGTGAAAGACTCATGTCTAAAATTTTGATTTTTGAATTATGAAGAATTTGTGCAGTTAACAGGCATTGAAAATGGCTGAACTGGTTCAAATTGAATTTACAGCTTTTTATGTGTAGAGTAGAAGCCCTTTTGAAACTCCATCAACTTGATGATGCTGAATCAAGCCTTTCCGTTGTTCCTAAATTAGAACCATCCACCAACTCCTGCTCACAGACTAAGTTTTTTGGGATGCTTTCTGAAGCATATCTTTTCTTTGTCCGAGCACAAATTGAGATGGCAGTTGGGAGGTGAGTTCAAAAACATGCTAATCTTCTTAAGATATAAGATGATACCAAAGGCTTTGGGAGCAGAGTAAGAAAATCAATGATGAATACCTTGCAGGTTTGAGAATGCAGTTAGTGCTGCTGAGAAGGCTGGGCAGATTGATCCGCGAAATGTTGAAGTTGCTGTACTGCTTAACAATGTTAGGTTGGTTTCAAGAGCGCGGGCACGAGGGAATGATCTTTTCAAATCTGAAAGGTTCACCGAGGCCTGCTCAGCATATGGAGATGGTCTCAGGCTTGATCCATCAAACTCTGTTCTTTATTGTAACAGAGCAGCTTGTTGGTATAAGCTTGGGCGGTGGGAGCGTTCTATTGAAGATTGTGACCAAGCTTTAAGTATCCAGCCAAACTACATAAAAGCCCTTCTCCGAAGGGCAGCATGTAATAGCAAGGTAATGAATCCTTTAAAGCATGCCCTTGATCATTAGAATATCCATATTTTGGGTTTCCATGTATTTGGTTGCTTCATATTAATAATCAGTCATTGCGAATTGTAGCTAGAGAGATGGGCCGATGCTGTTCGAGATTATGAAGTTTTGAGAAGGGAACTTCCGGATGATAATGATGTCGCTGAGTCTCTATTTCATGCTCAAGTTGCATTAAAGAAATCCCGTGGTGAGGAAGTTTATAATATGAAGTTTGGTGGTGAAGTAGAGGAGGTATCAGGACTTGAGCGGTTCAGAGCTGCTATATCTCTGCCAGGTTAGCATTGCCCTTAAATTCTCATTATTTAATTCTCATTATTTAAGCTACCTTCAAAATTCCTTCTCAATTTTTTCAGCTCTGTTCCCCTTTTACTGTAATGCAAATGCAATCATATTAAGAGCTAAACTTTGAACCACAGGCATCTCAGTAGTCCATTTTATGGTGGCTTCCAATGTGCAATGCAAGCAGATATCTCCATTTGTGGATGTACTATGTGGCCGCTATCCATCTATAAATTTTGTTAAGGTAAATGACCCACCTTTCTTTCTTCATGGTTTATTTGTTTTCTCCTTGCTCATTTAGACAAAGAAAAGCAAGGTAAACTGGTAGAAATAATAAAGGTTTCTTATCTAATTTTGTTGTTTCGTTGGAGTAAAGGTGGACATAAACGAGAGTCCAGCAGTTGGAAATGCAGAGAATGTGAGGATTGTACCAACATTCAAGATATACAAAAATGGTAGCCGGGTGAAGGAAATTGTGTGCCCGAGTCGGGAAATGCTGGAACACTCGGTGAGGCATTACAGCTTTTAGAACTCATGACTGTACTGTTACTGTTCCACCCATTTCTGGTGTTTTCTTCTTGCTACCCAAATTGTTCATTTTGTTGGGGGACTCTTCCACTACCCTTGCAATCCCAATCCGTCGTCCCACCACCACATAAGGATTACCAGATACCTGTGACATAAACCAGAGCTACATAATAATCCCCATTAGCAGCCAATGCCAGAGGAACCCAAGAGAAAATTAGCTTTAGTTCCCTTTTGCAGTTTATATTTATTCATTCATTCCTCATTGCTCTAGGGTTCCCTGTTCTTCCTCCCTTCACCTTTTTGTTAATTCCCCCCCCCCCCTCCCTTTTTCCATTTTCAAGTAGGCCAGCCTGGTTCTTGTATCACTACTTCATTCAGTGGGAAACCAAGAAAGAAGCAAAAAAGAAAAAAAGAAAAGAAAGAAGAGAAATATGTGTACAATTTAATTAAAGTGGATACTTAGTTACAATTTAGAGAGATACAGTGAGAAGACTTGGCAGGCAGGCTGGTAGTAGAGGATCTTGTACATGTATATATGTGATGATATATACAACAAAACATTGGAAGCCATGAGGGAGATTTGGATGTCTGGTGGGTACTTAGTTTACTGGGTTAGTGAAAGAAGGATGAGATGAGATCATATGTTGTCATCATTAAATATTGTTGTTTCTTTCTTTCTTTCTTTTTCCTCAACCATTCCATCAATAAAAAAAAAAATTCCCATTTTTTTCCCTCCTCTTTCTCCATGCAATTCCATATTAATTATTATTTCACAATGGTGCACTTGTGTCATTGCTCTGCTTTCTGATAATGTTGTTTAGGGGAACTCTTGACTTGTTCTTACTTAGGATAATACTATATGATGGTTGGTTTTTCTTATTAAGGAGTGGGACTGGGTTGTTGACAAAATTCATTGCTATTTCCTCTTTAAATAAATATATATACTCCACTGTGCCCTCTGGGAATAGGGGAGAGCCAGCCAGATTGGCCTAAGAAGTTGAAAAAAAAGGCTCAGCCCCCACGCCACACTTATCTGTTTCTTAAGTGAATTAACAACATTATTTTTTTTGTTTGAGTGCAATCAATGCATGTTATTAGTAGATCTTGTTTTGTTTGCAAACAAGTGAAGTTGTTGTTCTTCAGCTTTGTCATGTGGGGACTAAGAAAGGGAGCTTCCATTTTTTTTTTTCTTTTTTTGCTCGCATTTAAGTGTTTGCTTTGGTTGGGTTTTATTTGTGCCCCTCTTACGACTACACCTAACCCAAAAGGGTCCAAAAAGTGCGAAGGTGGTCGGTGCTAATATGCGCCGGTTGCCCCTTGGGACGGACTGACTGTGACAAAGCAGAGGGTACCCAACCCTTTCCTTGGGGTAGGACCCCTTGGGCCACGTGTTGTGCTGTGGCAATCAATGCCGATATATTATATTATTATTATATTATATATTGGGAAGAGAAAAAAATAAAGGGAAAATTCTTTGATTGGGTAGTAGACAAATTAATTTTTTTTATTTATAATATTTTATTATTTGGGTTTTGGTGTTATTGTTAAAATTGTGGTGGGTATATTTATGTTTTTCAGTGAGGATGAAGCTATCAAAAAGCTAAGCCTAGTTAGCTAGTTCCAAATTTACAGGTTGTTCAAGATTCCCCATTTCAAAAAACCTTTGCAATGTCAGCATTGAGAAAATTCTTTAAAGAAAAAAAAAAAAGCTTGATGGGTTTGGTTTCTAGACTTTTGCCCCCATCTCTTGTCTTTTTTCTCTCCCAATATCTAATCTGATCAATAATCAACTCAACAATCCATTATTGAATCATTTCTCTAATATAATCTGCTAGAGAAGCTTATCATTGCCATACTTTTAATTTCTGTTTTATGCTTATTGAGAGTTGAGAGCACTATCTGCTGTCTTGAAGGTTTCAAATTTCAGGTTCTGGACCCGAAATCTCTTACTATTTGCCATTATGCTATTTAGAAAGATTAAAACAAAGAAATTAAATGCATATTGGATGAGATATTTGTACGTGAAATCATGCAAAGGCACAGTGGAATCGAAAAGGAAATACACTTTGAACAATTATTAAATTTGTGTGTATCTGAGCAACTAGCTAGCCATGTTGCTGTCAACATTACAGATTTTGATTTTTTGTGGTGTAAAAATTACAGAAACTTTCGAAAATCAGCCTAACAACTTCTTAAGAAGGTAAGGAAAAAGAGAATAATTTGACAATGGCAATTGCCAATTGGCAAAACTATCCATGAATTGATGTGATGAAGAGTATGGACTTGGACTTGGTACAATCCTAAAGCAACTTTGATTTGAAAACTTTGAAAGAGAAATTTTTATAATTTTTCTGCAAAATTATTGGTTTCTAGAAAGAAGAAAAAAACCCAAAATAATTAAAATAAATACTGGAAAATAATAGGTATAGTTGAGTTGGCACGTGTGGTAGCTAAGTTTTGATTTTGATGTATTGTGATTGCAATTTGCATGTGTGTAAAATGGGCCTACGTAGTACGTACGTAGTAGTAAAAGACAGTTTTTTTTTATGTAGGAAAAAAAAAGATCCAAAAAAGTACGTAATCAAATTGTACTGTAGAATTTACCGTTTGTACGGTGAAATTTTTCTGAAAAAGTGAGTTTTATTTATCATCATTTAATTGATTTTTTCCTTTTTCAACTTTTTATGGCAAAGGAGAAAAGAAATATAGCCGTTGTAGCAAATTGATTTTGATCCATCACCACAAATTTGCTGTCGTTTTACAATTACTATTTTTCCCAATATACTTTGCAGCTTACTGTTTCTTAAAAGATAGTAATTGAATTAATACCCAACAAAAGAAATGAAGGGTCCCTTACAAATATTGCTATAATGATGAAAGATAATAATTCAAGTGATTGGCAGAGTTTTTGGTTTGATTCTTCCCTTTAAAGTTTAAAACCCATTACTTTGTCAATAATGAGGGGTTCTTATTTACTCATGATTGTAAATTAATGGAGGTAATTAAAAGGGAAGGAAGAAGATGAGTGTATGTATAATTGGGAAAAATTCAATTCAGGCTATAATTTGAAGCAATGCTTGCTGATGCATGTAAATTTAAAGCAAATTTGGGGTAGCTTTGAAATTTGAGGTCAAAATTTGTAGGCTGAAGAGGGTTCCTTGTTGCAAACAAAATGTTTCCTACCACACCAATCTACCATTATTACTCTAACGAGAAACTTTTAGTAGTCTTTCTCTTCTGATAAAAAAAAAGTAGTTTTTCTCAAGTAATTGCAATTTAGCTTCTTGTTCCAACTGTTCCCCTAATTTTTTTGGCCAAGCATCCCATAAATTCTTAAGCTTTGGCACGATGGACAAAAGAAACTTCGTCTCTGGTTGAGTTTTTTTGAATTGCAAACGATAGATAGTTATATAGCAGATTCACATAACAAAAATGTCAGGATGGCCGAGTGGTCTAAGGCGCCAGACTCAAGTTCTGGTCCTCGGTAGAGGGCGTGGGTTCAAATCCCACTTCTGACAATAATGAACTATTCCTTTTTTTTTTTTTTTTTTTTTTTTTTTTTTTTTTTTTTTTTTTTTCAAAATGGAAAGTGGAGGTGCAGATTGCATAGGCATTGTGAAGATTGTCAAAGGGCTTCTCTTCTCTTTAAATATATCATCTTAAAGTATGAGCTCCTACAAACAAGCCAACAATGGCTTATAGCCTTATGCAAACAAATTCGGATTGTAGTTTCATCAAGTTTTAGTCGTGTTATCAACCATGCTTATAGCCTTATATACCTTGGAAGTTCTTGGCTGTGATGGGTAACATAACCAAATTAGTTGGGTAACGATTCATCAAGCAAAAGTTCTCAGCTCTGTTCTTCTGTCCGGAAATAGGCATGCCTTGTTTTTTGCATACATTTCTATCTTCTCTCACCTAAACTTGATTGGGCAGCAAGGTTTGCATATAATGGTATTCGAAAACAAGAAAAATCTTTTATACCTCATTCATAGAACCATTGCTTCATTCCATAAGTTTGACTATAAGCAGGTACCTGACCTTCGAGGGGAAGACTCAAAGTGAAAGCTTAGAGACAAAGAACCTACTCCTTCAAAACGAATTCTCATCTCAGTAAGACATATCGTAATTGATGTGGCGGACACAACTTTGAAGTTTATTTGCTGTCGCAACAATTAATGATGCCCGCAATGCAGCAGATAAACTAAATAACATTCAGGTTTGTTCATTCTTCTCCCTTTTTGATAGCTAATCTTGAGTAGGTTGAAAAGAAGTAAGCCAAAAAGGTCATCTCCAGAACCAGAAGGCTATCACAAGTATAAATGGATGACTATACATATTGGCTTGTTGTGCTCCTTAGATAGCTAAATTAAAGTAATCACATAAGCCTAAGAGATGGTCATAAGAGGTTCTTATCTGGAAAAACTGTTTTAAGTTATCTGATTTTTCAACTCACTTGAACAACAAAGGACAAATGATGGTCCAACAAGTAAACCTCAAAAAACCAACTAATTATAAGCCATTGAAGATATTAGCTTGTGATTGTGAATTCATCATAAGAACAATCACAAGACATAAACAAGCAATGAAACAAGGGGATTCCAATCATATGTTGCCTTTTCCTAAGAATACCATACAAGACAGACACAAACTGTTCTGCCAAAGACTTTCTCATTAATAATCTTCCATTTATGATTAAGCTTTTCTAAGATTACTAAACTGAACTCTACTCCTATAACAGTACAACTCTTGTCCTAAAGGGAATAACTTGGTTTGTGGTTGTGGAGGACAGAACACATTCAAAAGAAAGGCTATTGAGCCTATTAGAAAACAATTCTATTTGACAAGTTTGAGGGCCAAGGAAAATGGTTAGAAAGAAAAATTCAAGTCCTCAAGAAAATGGTTAGTCGTGTGATTCCACATCTCACAGAAACACAATTAAGTATGCAAGTTTTGTAGCAAAAAAAAAAAAAAAAAAAAAATTAAGTATGCAAGTAGACACTAATAAGTGAACTCAATACCGCCAATGGCTAACCAGCAATGCCAAGGATCAATCCACAACCAATAATCATAATGAAGTCATTAACTTGAATGACATCCACCAATATTAATGACCAACAAGTATATATAATCCAAAGAAATAAAACAAGCAATGCAATTCCCATACAGAAAAAAAAAAGGTACCATTTTTATCAAATAAACATAAGAGCTAGTTTCAAGTATGAATCTTTAGAATTGAGTGCTATCACAACACTCAATTAGTTCCAATATTTGTCAAAACAAAAAAATTATTCTCAATTCTGATGATCCCATTCATCCGTAAAAGTTAAAACAATAATTAGCATAAAAGCATAACAAAACCTCCAATTCATTCCATTCCTGAGAATCAACAAGTTAAATCCCAATTAATTAAGGCCCTAAAAAACTGAAATTTTCACTAACCCTCTGTTTTCTTGTCCAAATCCTTTGAATTCTCCTCCTCCGCCTCCGCCTTCTCCTTCTGCTTCTCTTCTTCCAATTCCTTAGCAACCGCTTCTTCAGCCCTCTTCTCAGCCCGTAAAATTGGGTCGTAATAATCAGCATGAGCCTCCATACATATCTTCAAAGCCGAGGTTGCTTGAAAGCATTTTTCCACAATATCTTCATTGTTTTCTTCAGCATCTTTGATGCAATTTTCCCAATTGACAAAGCTCTCTTTGCATCCCCCTCCTCTCATGAACAAGCAAAACCCACACATTTCTTCTTCCTCTTCCTCATTTTCTTCTGATCCTTCCTTTGGGGCTCCTTCCTCTGAAGGTTTTTCCGGTTCTGGGTCGTTCAGGGTTTTGGGATCAGGGGATTGTTTGGGTTCTGGGTTTTCAGAAGACATCTTTTAGTGGGGGTTTCGCGGGTTGGAATCAGTGGAATCAGCGAGTCAGAGAACGAGTCAAGGTTTTGTTTTGAAGGTGCTGCGGTGGTGGTTGAAGAGAATTTTCCTTTCTGGGCATGCTTAAAACCTCCTAAAACCCTTTGTATTGCCTTTTTCTTTCTGAACAAGAATAATTTTTAATGTTAATTAAGAAAAAAAAATTATATTCCTCAAAATATATATATATATATATAGGGCCAGGAATTGGACAAGTATTTTTCTTTGTTGTTTGAAGAGGACCTTTCGGCCCAACCCATTTAATAATAATAAATTCTGTTTAAAAATTTGACATTAATAAATTCAACCTCAAATTAAGTGAATCAAGATGAATTACTTTACCAAGCAAGTGATAAAGCTTATTTGAAATTTCTAATTCTTTATTAGATTCCCCTTGTTGATTCATCTTTACATGTTTTTTTCTCTTTAAGAATATGTTTATCAGAATTTCTCAGGATGAATTAAGGTAGGTATTTTTGATTCAAAAAATTAAGGTAGGTATTTTGACAAAAAAAAAAAAGTAGTATAAGTAGTAAATATATTGCTTCAAAGTTCAAATACACATAATTATAATACAAACTCTCACAATTTTAGTACTGTACTTTTTGCATACTAATTTAAGACACACATACACACAAAGAAATAGATACATATAAATGTGTAGAAGATCAATCATCAGCATCAGACCAGTAAATATCCATTCCACCCCATTGATCTTGAGGCACTCCCAAGGCTTTCCAAACTGCTTTAGAGGCATCCACAATGTTGTTATCACAAGGAGGTTGGTAATCATGGTCAGAGTCACAACCCATTGTTGAGTCACATTCATCCACAACCTTGGCTCTAACACTCTTCCCATTGCCATAAATATTGATGTATTGGAGGCATCTCTTTTTGTGGTTGAACCATCCTGTTGAAAGTGCCACAACAGGGTCATCATCAGAGTGGTATTGATTGTCACATTCTGATGGACCGCCACCATCGCCTCCGGCTTCAAAGCTGTTGAGTGTCAATGTTGCCTTTGTTTGGCTGGAGACTGGTGGGGAACATGTGTATGTTGTGTAATACTTACCTTCTTTGCAGCAATCAGAGTCATTTTCAGTGTTACACTGCCCTGGTGGAGGCTTTATTCCCTTAACCTTGCCGCTAGGGTTGCAACTTTGAGCTTCAATTGTCACAAATAGGAAAAGAAAGCAAATGAGAACTAACACTTTTGAACAAGCTTGCTTCTTCATTTTCCTTTTTTCTTTCTTTTGCTTCTTTCTGTTTTCCTTCTTTCTTAGATGTCTTGTGAAAAATTTGTAGTTGGGAAGGACTATATATAGTGATGAGGAATGAGTTCTTCCAAATTATCAGTCTTTCATAGTACTGAAATTAAGACATAATAATGGCCTCACCTTATTATGTTTTGATTGATAGAAAACAAAAGAAGGTATATGAAGTTTGAGATTGTCATGGACCTCATACTTGGTGACATAATACAGGTAATACAATGTTTGATACGATATACCAAAATTTTGTATTTTCTTGAAAACTAATTTGGGAGCATATCTTTTCCTCTTATAATATATAAAATTAATATGAATTTATTATTATTAACCCTTTTCTGATACTACTATGTAAAGGATAGTCATTTCCTCCCATAATTGTGTGCGACAATTTTGTGGTCAGTTCAATTTTTGGTCATTGTTGTGAAGCTGTGGGACTGCAAAATGATGTTTTTTTTTTCTTCCCAAACTAGCAAGCCCATTGTTGCTAGACAAAGCTTTGAACTTACCGCAAGGGTCTGAAGATAGCCGAATTTTGTTCGAAGAGTTTCCAAAACTGATTTGCTCAGAGTTAGTACGTAAAAAAGTTCAGATTTCAGTTTATTGCTAAAGGGCCGAGATCCAAGTAATTGTTTCCAAAACTGGTTCTGTTTAATTTTTAGATTAATCTAATTTATTATCATTTGTTTAGAGATGCCGGTTCAAGGAAATGATGATTATCAAGGCTTCTGTCCAATTAACTCATATATGTTCATCAGGACTTTGAATAGAAGGATGATCAATGTATAAAAGTTAAGGAGTAAGTAATTACATTGCTTCAAATACATGTAAATTTTTATACAATATATCTCTCACATTTCGCCCAAATCATACTGGGAATAATTAAAAAAGATCGATGTCGAAAATCATTAAGCATCAGACCAGAATATCTCCATTTCACCCCACTGGCTCAAAGGCACTTGCAAGGCCTTCCAAACTGCTTGTGATGCAACCACAATGTTGTTATGGCACGGACGATAGTAACCATGGGCAGCGTCACACCCGGTTGTCGAGTCACATTCATCCACAACTTTGGCCTTGACACTCTTTCCATTGCCGTGGATATCAATATACTTGAAACATCTTGCTTTCTTGTTGAACCATCCTGTTGAAAGTGCACCAAAGGTTCATCATCTGAATGGTACTGATTGTCACATTTCGAAGGGCCGCTGCCATCTCTGCCGTCTTCGAAGCTTTTAAGGGTAAGTGTTGCCTTGGTGTGGTTAGAAACTGGGGGTGAACATTTGTATATAGTGTAAAGCTTGCCTTGTTTACAACAATCAGGGTCATCCTCAACTGTGCATTGCCCTGATTTTGGCTTTTTGGCTCTTATTTTACCACTAGGCTTGCAAATGTGACCTTCAATTGTAATTAGAACTAGTAAAGCATTTGAATAAACTTGTGTCTTCATTGTTTTCCCTTTGTTCTATCTTTTTCTTAGTTTCTTTGGTGTGGGAAAATTGGACTTGGTGGGAAGGCTATTTGTAGTAAAAATTAATTCTTCAAGACAAATTTGTGGTCTTAACAACTTAAACTTTTTTTTAGGGGATAAGTACTAACACTTTATATCTTATCTTATCTTACTACTATATAAAAATAATGAACTCAAATATTTTAATTGGGAAATTTAGAAAATTTCATAAATACCCTTAGTATTATAGTACAATAATTTTTTAATAAATATTCTTTTTAGTCATTTAATTTATTTTATTATTTTTGAGATTATTATTTTTGAGATGATTCAAATTTTTAATATAATGGAAATATAATGTAAATCTAATATTTAAATTTTTTAAGTTATGGAAAGATATTAATAATCCACTATAATTGTAATTAATAATTTACTTCTAATAATTATTTTTCGATTATTATATATTTAATCATAATATTATAATTTATAGTCATGAAACTTTTTATTTTAATTATGTAAAAATATTGTAAATACAAAATATAATTATAATAATTTACTCCCCATAATTATTTGAAATACTTTTTATTTATAATTTTTATTTAATAAATTTAAATAAATTGTTTGGCATTAAGGAAAAAAACAGTTTAATGCCTTATATGTCTAAAAAAATTGATCTTATGTCGAGGTTGTCAAGATTAAAGTTTTCTATGCCAAGGAAAAAAAATTGCTGGTTTACTTTCGTTTGGCAAGTTACCCATGATTATAATTGGGTGATTTTCCAAAGTAGTGTATCAATATTCTTTCCAAAAAAATAAAAAAAAATTGGTTTAATACTTTACATCATCTAACCAAATTTCAGCGACATTGGATTTAAGGATTTGTTTTTACGACTATCTAAATCTTGTTTCGATTTAATCAAAAATTAATTTGGAAATAAAATAGGAAAAGCAATATTAGAAGCTTGAAAAAGACTATCGATTTTTTTTTTGCGTTGAATTATATACTTTTTATGAGTATTTCGCTAGAAATTGAGGAAAAAGCTTTCGGGTCAATTTTTGCAAAATTTAGTCGAAATTTTCAGCTAAAAATGCGTTCCGGAGCCCGGCTAAGTTTTGCATGATTTTTGACCCCGAGATTCCTTGATATATATATATATATATATATATTCATCTAAGCAAATCTAAGCCACATTGGATTTAAGGATTTATTTTTACGAGCATTTGAATCTTTTTTGGATTTAATTAGAAATAAATTCAGAAAAAAATGGAAAAAACGATATGGGATGTGTGAAAACCTTTCAATTTTTTTGGCGTTGAGTTATATATCTTTTCAGAGTATTGATGGAAAAATCGAGGAAAAACTTTTCGGGTCAGTTTTTTCAAAATTTTAGCCGAAATCGTGTACTATAACCATCACAGTTTTTGGCTAAAAACGCGTTCCGGAGCCCCGGCTCAATTTTGCATGATTTTTGGCACAAAGACTTTTTGAAATATCTATATTCATCTAACCAAATCTCAGCCACATTGGATTTAAGGATTTGTTTTTACAAGCATCTGAACCTTGTTTCGATTTAATAAAAATTAAATTAATTCAGAAAAAATAGGAAAAACAATATTAGAAATGTTAAAAGTCCTTCAATCTTTTTGATGTCGAAATATGTATTTTTTTTTGAGTATTTTAGCCAAAAATTGAGGAAATATCTTTCGGGTCAATTTTTGCAAAATTTTAGCCGAAATCGTGTTGTTTCGATTTAATTAGAAATTATTTCGGAAAATAAATGGAAGAAGGATATTAGAAGCGTGAAAAACCCTTGAATCTTTTTGGTATTGAATTATATTTTTTTTTCTTAGTATTGTGGCAAAAAATTGAGAAAATACTTTTCGAGTCAATTTTTTAGCAAAAATCGTGTATAACCATCACGATTTTTGGCTAAAAACTCGTTCCGGGGCCCCGGCTCAGTTTTGCATGATTTTTGACGCAAAGAATCCTTGAAATATTTATATTGATCGAATCAAATCCCAGCCACATTCGATTTAACGATTTGTTTTTACGATAATCTAAATCTTGTTTGGATTTAATTAGAAATTAAATCGAAAAAAGGGAAAAACAATATTAGAATGGTGAAAATCCTGTCAACTTTTCTGGCGTTGAATTGTATATTTCTTCTAAGTATTGTGGCAAAAAATTATGAAAAAACTTTCAGTTGTTAGCTAAAATTGTGTACTAAGCATCACGATTTTTTGGCTAAAAACGCGTTCCGGGGTCCCGTCTCAGTTTTGCTTGGTTTTTGGCATAAAGACTCCTTGAAATATCTTTATTCATCGAACCAAATCTCAACCACATTCGATTTAACGATTTGTTTTTACGAGAATCTGAATCTTGTTTCAATTTAATTAGAAATTAATTTGGAATAAAATGGAAACATGATATTAGAAGCGTGAAAATCCCGTCAATTTTTTCGGGCGTTGAATTATATATTTCTTCTGATTATTGTGGCAAAATGTTTTAAAAAAAAATTTAGGTAAGTTTTTAGCAGAAATCATGTACTAACCATCACTTGTTTTGCCTAAAAATGCGTTCCGGGGCCTCGACAAAGTTTTGCATGATTTTTGGTAGAAACACTCCTTGAAATATCTATATTCATCTGACTAAATCTCAAGCACATTGAATTTAAGTATTTGTTTTTACGAGCATCTGAGTCTGTTTTGATTTAAATATAAATAAATTTAGAAAAAAATAGAAAAACGATATTAGAAGCGTGAAAATCCCATCAAACTTATTGGCGCTGAATTATATATTTTTTTTAAGTATTGTGGCAAAAAATTGAGAAAAAAAAATTCGGGTCAGTTTTTAGTAGAAATCGTGTACATCACGATTTTTGGCTTAAAATGCGTTCCGGGATCCTGATTCAGTTTTGCATAATTTGTTGCGTAAAGACTGTTTCAAATATCTATATAAATCCAACAAAATCCCAACCGCATTCGATTTAACGATTTGTTTTTACGAGAGTCTGAATCTTGTTTCGATTTAGTTAGATATTAATTCAGAAAAAACTAGAAAAACAATATTAGAAACATGAAAAAACCCTTAAATATTTTTGGCGTTGAATTATATATTTTTTTCTGAGTAATTCTGCAAAAAATTGAGAAAAAAATTATCCGGTTAGTTTTTAGCAGAAATCGTATACTTACCATCACGTCTTTAGCAAAAAACGCGTT
>AWWV01011062.1:0-15797 GCA_001974805.1 Corchorus capsularis
GAGCGGTCTAACCACAGTGCGGTGGGTGAAGAAGAAGAGTCTTGGAGAGGGATCATAAGGATTTGTTGAACTAGCCAACGTACTTGTTCCACCTTTTCCTCGAACCCTCGCTGTTAAAACTAGTCCATGGCCAAGCCCTTCGCTTGTCAAGAAATTACATGATCCTTCAAAACTTTCGCAATTGCACAAACATTATTAAGTACGATTTTGTTGCCACCAGCATCGAATACGCCATCCCTAATTTCAACGTGTTCCTTGAACATGCCTCTGGCGGCAATCTTTTGAAGTTGATCAAGAAATCTGGCGGCGCCAAAATACCAGAATCTAACGTAAAGGGCTAAACCACAATCATGATTCATAGGAAGATAGTAATCTTTGCATACTCAGTTCATAAGTAATAAAAAAGATACTAAACTCAAATTCCAAATTTTACTCCATCTTCATAATTTAATTTCCCTCTGCCCCCTCTTTTTAAACTCATTTACACCTACTCCTTACTTACAACTTCAATTAATAAACCCATTAAATATATAATGCATAAACCATTTACTCTTTGATCAGTTACTGGAACCTGAAACAGCTATATTTCAGAATAATCCCTTAGTTCAGCATTTGGGAGTTTGGGAACAATGTATATTATCATACAAGTTCAGAGACTGCTTCCAACAGGGAAAACAATTAACAGGTAGCAACTGGAAGCTTTGATAATATCAAACTCTTTCAAACATCAATTCTTCCAAATTTGCATATGAACTTGACATTGAATAGCTTACATTGCATAAAATGTTATTTTAGGGTAATCATTTCCACCAGTCATCATGCACCGCTTGCATATAAACGGGTCCATTCCTTTGCTGCAAAGGTCAAAAAATCAAGATCAGTCAATTATAAGAAAATCATGTTTGATTGTGATATAGGAGTGTACTAGTTAACCAATCTCAACTATCCAAGTCCACAGCTACTAAATCTACCTGTCTCAACGGCTTCAGCCTCATTTGTTTTCCAGTGCTTAGCAATGTTCTCGGAGAGCGGATCATCAGGATTTGGAGCACTTAGAAGTGCTTGAATGCTGAAAAAAAGAGCAATGTCCATGCACATTAAATTTTGCATTTGAAATTGCAGCAAAGTATTTTAAGTATATGAAAACTACATAAATAGGCAGTGATGGAAATGGAACATTGCTATCTTTACTTTTAAAACCTATACTATCTCAGCAATCCATGATACAATCACCAAACAAATAACTGAACAGAAATCTCATAATACCTCAAAAGTACAGTTCGGATCTGGAGAGCTGGACTCCATTTGTCTTTGAGAATATCAAGGCAAATTCTTCCAAGCTACAAGGAAGCTAAATAGATAAGAAGCAAAGAACGTATGTCTTTTCCACCATAAAATGAGGAGAGAAGGAAGAGGAATACAGCCACCAACCTTATCAATGTTAGGATGATATATCTTTGTAAGAAATCGCACCTGTTACACCAAAGTTGTTAAGGTGGCGAAAAATACTAAAAAAAGGTATTATCAATGAATGACAGAAATTTTCTGAGAATAAAAGAAAACAATAAATTGATGCTGAAATGCCAACTACTGACAGTTAACAATTCCATAAATATAGTACACTCTTGAACCGCTAGTGCAACATAAGTTTTTTTTTTTGGCAACAGAAGTTAGATAACCAAATAGTGAAGTCCAATAACCAGAACCAGACAATGCAGTCCCAATCACAGAAAACCAGACAATTGTCTACCACAAGAAGACAATGACCCTAAAAGCCATCATATTAGCCGTATAGACCCCAATTAGGTTAGTGAGCACAAATCAGATCATTACTAACAACCAGAGCAGGTTCTACACAACCACTCACATGCAAAACAGTTCTCCCAGGCAAAAGTGTGACAGTAAAAGCCCCAAGCAAAGAATCAACCATCTAGGTAATAGAGGCTATGGGAGTTTAAATAGCAGAACAACTTTCGGATAATATAAACCAATTCCCTCAATTTTGTCATCAATGCAAATAATTATATCCCAAAAATATTTAGCACTTAAGTGAGCAGAGAAGGTAAGAAATGAGATTGATCATGGTAATCAGGCTTTAAACAGACAGAATGCAAAGATATTAGAATACACACAATGATATCTCAATCCGCTGAACAAACTGATAGGAAATAATTTCTTTTGCCCATCAGTTGAACTATATACTTATTGGATCCCTTCATCTGCTACACACAAAATGCAAATCAAGTTTTGCTTATTATACATCTTGGCACCAATTAATAACGATTCACCCCCAAAAAATCAAGGTAGTGCTTTAAACATAGGATTTGAAGTCAACCAAATCCTAGTATACCATATTAAAGAGCACGTCCAAATGGTTGTTAGCTTTTTTGTATCAGACATTATACCTTAAAGTGGAAAACTTATGCACACAACATTAAAATCCATTTCTGTTAATACAAATCCAAACTTCTATGCTGATGTTTTTCTACAGAACAACTGATTGCAGAGATTGATATTCCCTTCTCAAAGATGAATAACCTTTAGAAGCGTGGCCCTCAAAAGCCATCCAGGGAGAGACGGGAGAGTATTTAGAACATTTTGAAAGTGTACCAACCATCAGAAGCAGTTTGCTATATTGCAGATAAACAATCAATTTAACCACAAAAGAACAAAAGGTAGAGTGACTCCAACAGGCCAAAGGCAACTATATTCGACAATCCTAAGACTTTCTCAGAGAGTGAAAACAGATGCACTTACAGTAAAACAGCACAACAAAGAAACAACAGAGATCTCTAGAAATTAAAACCACAAAAATCATGTTCACACCCTAAAAATCCTTTTTCAGATGGAGCCAAGCAATACTGTATATCAAAGGATCACCAATCCAGCTTCTAACAACAAACACAGAAACAGAAAGGTTCCAACTTATTAATAATGACTGAAATACCTTGGGAGCAGCCATTGGATATTCTTCAGGCAAAAATAGTTCCAACTTGAAAACCCCTCCTAAACAAATATCCCAGAAAAGAAATGTTTGCATAAGCGCAAAATTAGTTACAGAATGAAACAAACATCAAAAAGCATTGAAACATAACCCAATTTAAAGGTCCAGATGCACACTATGCATTATATATATGACTGAAACAGAGCCTGCTAATTGAACCTATTCAAGGCTGAAAACATGGACACCTTTTTTCTCTTTCAAAAGTTTCAGGAAAGAAACAAGAAAACCATCACTTCCTTAAACATGTAGAAATCATTTCAATAACTGAAAATCCTAAATGACTTTATTCTTGATAACATTAAGTCAGTCCAAGCAATAAAATCACCAACCATATTTCATATAAATAATGGACAGCAAAGCTATTAGCAAACATTGATGAAAAACTCAACTACCTTCATATGGAGACTGGGTAGGACCGAGGATCATCACATTAAAATATCGCATATTATCCTCTGATGGGGAAGCACTAATCCCAGGAGCTGTACCAAAAGAACAACCCATGAAAAAAAGAAACCAAATATTAAAGACTTTAACACTGATAGTAATCAAATTCAATCAGAATTTCTGAAAATGGAAAATAAATCAAATGGAAACGGGAAAGGCGAAGGACTGACCTGGCTCACTGAGAAGACGCTGAGTTTCCTGTTAGATCAAAGATGAAACATTCAAAATTAGAGCAAGAAAGATAAGCAAAATTAACACAAATTAAAAAAGAAAAAGAAAGAACAGTGCTTATTGATCAATCTTGGAAGACGATCTTAAAAAAATTAGCTGAGGGCTTTTCTGAATCGAAACCCTAAACAATTCAGCTACCAAAGCAAACTTTCGAAACCCAAAAAAAGGTAAAATAGAGATCAACAAGAAGAAGAAAAGAAAAGTTAAAAGAATTCAGATTTTCATGGGGTTTATCGGGAAACAAATAAATCGGGAAAATGAAAAAGGATCGACAGGAGATCGAAAGCGAACCTTGATGATTCTTCGCGGGAGATTACTGTTGGCCATTAGCGAAGATCGATTAATGAAACAAACAGAAAAAAGGCAAGAAAACGGGTTAGGGTTTTTGAGAATTGAGAGAAATTCTTTTAGCGAATAAAACACGGATGAAAATAAGAGAGAGCCCTTTCGTTCTCTTCTCTTAACGAGTTTTTTCGATTTTTATTTATTTTATTTTTATTTCATTTTTTTGCCCCAAAACGCAATGATTTTGACCCTTCTGGCTTCTTGCCTGCTCTTACTTTTCTTTTTCTAGTTTTCTTTCTTCCTTTAATCCTTTCCATTTTTTATTTTATTTTTTTACAATAGCAGACAAAATTTATTTACTTTTACTTAAAAAAGTTGGTACTTACTTAATTCTGTTTTCCATTTTAATAATGTTATTATTATTAGATTAGATTAGAAGTGTTTGATAATCTAAATAATTTGATTATTGTAATGGTAGATTCTTTGCTGAATGTTTAATTAAAACAAAACCTACATTATCAAATTGAGATACTTGTTCTACTTGTAATTTGCCTTGGGAATCATTAAGATTGAAAAATCAAGTGTGATTTTGCTCTCTATTTTAGTAATTTTACATTGAACTTTTTCCAATATCCTATTTTTTTTGGTTAAATCCAATATCCTATTTTATTTCATTCAACATTTTTCTTTTGTTGAGCCTCCTGTCATTTTTGGTTGAGATTCAACATAATTTAAAATTTACTTAGTTGATGGTACTTATATGATGTATGTATGGTGGACAAAATATATATATCTTAAATAAAAACTAGTAGTAGTAGGTAATCTTTTAGTACTATGACTTTTTTAGTACTACTATAACTTTTAATCTCTCGTTAAAATTAAAATGGGCCATGGGATGGAAAACACCTAGAAAATAATTATATACGAGATGGGTAGTCCGTGCTTGCGTGTTGGATGTTTTTTTTTTTTTTTTTGCTTTCCGTGCAATTTATCCTTAAATCAAATATGGTTTTGTTGACATTTTCTATATTTAATACATAAATATAGTTTCTTTCTTATCTAGTCTTACTTCATTCGACAATCATGTCATGTTTTTAGCTCTTGCTCTTTTGGCATTTGGAAATCAGTCTAACAATTAGAATGATGGTTATATAAAAGTCCAATGATAAGAATGATGGTTTTTATCAAATATGGTATCGTATGCTACGGCTACCTCTAATGATCTTATGACTTTGAGTATCCAATGAGCTCTTGGATTTTAAGTCTTTGATAGGTTAATTATAAATTTGAATAGCTTTAGCCATCAAATTGTATATGTAATGGAATGATTGTTAATTATTTCCTTAAAATAAAATATCATTCAATCCTTGAATCAAATATGGTTTTGTTGGTCTTTTATATATGATGGTTATATAAAAGTTTAAAGATAAGAACGATGGTTCTTATCAAATTATATATGTAATGGAATGATTGTTAATTATTTACTTAAAATAAAATATCATTCAACACTTAAAATGAATGAAAGTTGAGTAGGAAAAACAATTGTATCATTTTTCCTTTTAATCATCTTTTTTATAATCTTCTTGTCTAATAAAAAAATGAGGATGAAGGGGAATAATAGGTATGTAGGCTAATGTCATCAGTAGGCTTGAAAATTGAGAAGCATAATTCCGTTTTAATCATTTTTCTTTTCTAATCTTCTTGTGTAATAAAAAAATGAGGATGAAGGGGAATTAGGAATAATATTAGGTATTAATTAGCTATTATTCCCTTTTAATCATATTGAATTTATTCATTATTAATTAACTATTAATTAGATATTAATTAGCTATCAATTAGATATAGTATAATGGATGATTAAGGAGGGACTTTAAATTAATATGTTAGATGTGAGAAATTACCAAAATGAGGCGATAAGGTGGCACCAGGTTAAAAGTTGAAAGGGCTTGTTAGTAATTTTCATAGGGGACAAAAATAATATATAGTATATATATATTATACATAGCAAAAAAAGAAAGAAAATAAGTAAAATTTTTCTATTTAAGGGGCTTTCCCTCTAAACTGCTAATAATAATCTTAGGTTGATCTATTAATTTCTTTCATTAAAAGTTCTATGAACATTTATTAGATATAGTTAGGACAGCCATGAGTGAGTAAACAAAATTAATTAATTGACCAAACCCATCATAAGGTCAAGGCTTTCCTTTGTTGATGGCCAAAAAAAAAGGTCAAGGCTCAACAAAACAGACTACTACTATAGTTCATACTTAATCCATGATGAAGTTAACTTAATTTGATCCTTTCTTCAAAAAAAAAAAAACTTAATTTGATCCTAAATAATAATATACTCAATTTCTTAGATTCGACTTATTTATGGATTTGGATTTGGAGACAATTCAATTCCATATGTATAACAGTTTCAATAATTCGTACCAAGTTGGATATATAGTACTGCTGGAATAGAAGATAAGCAATGGGGGTTGAGGTGGTCCTTTTTTTTTTTTTTGCTCATATTAAGAATTCCATTCATCGAATTGGAAACAAAATCATAATTGACAAAAACAAAGTTTTGAGTAAAAGAACTTGAGGGCCTGAGGCCATCCCATTGACATAATTAAGTTATCAATGATATGATCTGAATTCTTCTCTTCTTTCTCCCCTAGAAAAATGAATATAGCTCAAAATATGATAAAGGAAATCATCATATTGTTAGCTTAATTATTATTATTATTATATTATTATAGGAGAAGCAAATTGATTTTGTTTATTTGATGATTACTGTAATTTTCATATTGGGTAGACAATAAGTTATAAACATAATACTAAATATATATGTTTATATAGGGGTGTGGGTTAGGCATGTGAATTAAGATCTAAAAATAGGAAGTTGGTAATGTCAATCTATTCTTGCGTTGCTCTAACGCTAAAGAAAAAGGTATTTTGCCTCTTTGGCTGTTGGTGGAATTAATTTGGTCCAACCATGAAAGTTGTACTACTATTTTCTTTTTGGATCCCTTCAATATTCATAAATGATATACTTATTTGATAGTATTTCATATGGCCACGAAATTCAAACAATTCAAAGGCATCAACACGGAACACAAACTTTATTTTTTGTCATAAACCTTATTATAAGAAATTTTGAAACATGTCTTATATTTCTTCTTTAAAAAAATCTAAGAATATATAAATCTTCTTAAGCTTATAATTTCATTTCGTTTGCAAATGCAATTCCTCTATGATGATGATGACAGTACGGCATCAAGCCCAAAAATGGAAAATCCCAAATTAATACAGTAAAGTGACATAATGGGAGATGACATAAAAAGCACCGAATAGCCATAAGAGAAAAGAAAAGAAAAGAAAAAAGGCACCGATTTAAGAGTAATGAAAAGGGTATATCAATTCTACATTTAAAAATTGGGTTTTGATCATAATAGCCCACATTATCTCCCTTTTTTAAGAACAAAACCATGTGAAATTTCTATGGAGAAAATTTGAAGCACTACTAGAAAAAGGCTACAATTAATTAATGATGCAATGTGATTTTTAAATAAATTAGAACCCAAATCAAAATTCATCCATGAGATTTCAAAAGGGTTTAAAAAAAGAGGCACAAGCGATATATATTATAAAATGATTCTTTTGTATATTATATATTTGTATTAAGAATCACAATAATTGCATCAAGGTTTGCCCATAATTTGAACAAAACCCTAATGCGAAATACACATTGTTAGAATTAATGGCAAATCATATTTGCCTAGTTAAGAGGAAGGAAACCCAATTCAGCGAGGACTTGGGCACAGCCAGGCAAGGCTTTCTTAATCATGAAACCAAGAGTGTTGGGATATCTATAATTGTCAGTCACACCGCTAATGCTATTGTTGGCCAGAAGGATTCTGGCCTTGTACCAGTCAGGCAGGACCTCGTTGCAGTCTTCCCTTTCACTTGAATCTAGCGTCACTTCGCAAATTTCTTCCTCGTGATTGCTATCAACATGGATATTATAATACCCGCTTTCATCTGTCTGTCCCGGTTCGCTGAGTGTCACTTCACCGGTGGTTCGGTTCCTGCATGTCAACCTCGCTACGGCACCTGCAGCCATTAATACCCAAACCCAATGATCAAATAATAATACTGATGATCCTAATATATATATATACACTTTATGTTTTGTCGGTTCGGTTGGGTTTTAACTTTTATTTAATAATAATTAATTATTATATTATAATTACGTACCCTCAATGGCCTCGGAGAGTCTGGTTTGGAATCCGACACGGCAAGTGTCGCAGTAAACTTGGCCTTGGACGGTGTAATGTGGAGGTTCAGCTGCAGAGGCGAGGGATGAAAGGCAGGTTACCAACACTGCAATGGCGATCATGATCAAGGAAGCTTTTGCCATTTTCCCTGATCTTATTTTTTTCCTCTTCCTTGAATGGGTTTCTCAGAGCTTGAAGAAGAAGAGGATTAATTTTATAGGGGAAAAATGCTGGTTTTTTTTTGGCCTTGGGTAGTTTTTTCTGTTTTTCTATTTCAAGGGAATTGGAGATGGATTATCCAAGGAGGAAGACTCGCTCTACATTCTCTTTCTGGTCCAAAAATATTTTGAAGAAGAAACAGCTAATAATTATCTAAAATTTGGGAACAGAACAAAAGAAAGACAGAACAGGGGAAATTATAACAGAATTTGTCATATAGGAATTGATGAATATTGGAGGAACCCAAAGAGATTAAACATATATAATGATGCTAATTAATTGCCCGTGTAATAATAAAATCATAAAAAAATTTCCAAATTGTCCGAAGCCATGTTAAATCACCTTGATTTGGCATATTGTTATTCCTCATAGAGTGATAGATTAAGCATAATCCATATATATACTATATTAATTAATCTACACAAGAAATAATGTTAGCGCTTGAATTTGGTTTGTCGGAACAACTTGGATGAGAGCAGTGATTGCAAACTGTGATTATTGGCTGATCATATTGCATATATACATACATCAGGATTCAGATGCAGGAAAACAAAAATTAAAGAGATGACCAAACCAAACAGATTAATTTGATTTATTAATAATGAACTTAATTATGTGGTTTTTCATTTGATTTCCAGGCCGGTTCCACATTGAAACATCTGTAGGGTTTATATGATTAATGTTACAGCTATGAAGTTATTGTTAATGAAACCAGCGATGAGGTCGCTCTTTTCTCCACTTTTTAATTCTTTGCTTGGAACTCATGCTAGCTAGATTCTTCTGCCTGCAAGGAAAAGTTGCCCAAAGTATGAGCTAGCTAGAATCGTATATTCAATTAATTGTAAAAGGAAACCTTACTCATGTAAAATAAACTTGAAGTAGTTGAATGAACGTACCTGCTGCTTTTCTAAATTCTCCATTAGAGGAGTTTCCCATGATAGCCTCCCATGAACAGCGATCTTGTTTTAGGGCCTTGAATTTGATTGCCTGGAATGCAAAATTGCTTCCTTCCAAACATCTTTATGAAAAAGGAATATCCCATCTCTGAAATGAAGAATTTCAACACCATTCTGAGGTTTCCCATGATCTCTTAATTTCTTTCTGATCTTCTGTTTGTATAAATCACTTTTATGCAAAAATGACTGCAATGCTTTGAGTATTAATAGGCTCAAGAGACATTGATTATGCATGCTCATGCATGTATCAAAAACCTCAAGGAAAGTACTGCAATATCTTCCCAATATTAATTTTCTATTTATGATTTGTGCTATATATGGCATTATATATAAAAACAAAGAAATAAAATGAGCGATATGTTGCAGGTGACTGGAGCTGAGAAAGCTCCCTGTCCAAGTAAGTAAGGCATTGGTGCAATGGGCTGAAACGGGTGCGATTTCAGTCAGTCGTAACTCGTAACTCGTAAAAGGAAGAAATTAAATCGGCAAAATGAGTAACCCACGTTAAGGGTTCATGATGTAATTTTAGATCATTTCGTTTGTGGTTCATTATGTACTAAGTAGTAGTATATCTTATCTTATCTTATATATATTAATTATACACTTAAATAGTAGGGGCTCTATAAACAAAATCCAAACAATAATTGTAATAATTTTTTTTTTTTTTGTGTTAATTTTTTTTAACACAAAATCCAATTGTAATAATTTTATACATTATCAATAAGTAAGATTAACGTTATCATTAGTTTAAAACAATGTTAATTAAATACCTTGTTCTCCATCAAAACTATTGTAAGTAAATGTTACGTAGCTATCATTTTTGTAATCTTTCACACCCCAAATAACGTCACTAAATCCTTTGCTGCCACCTGAGATTGACAATAAAAAATATTCAAAAATTAATGGCTACAATTGCAACTTTGTTATATTATATTATATATATTAGTATGAAGAAAGAAAAAGCCTTACCATGAAGTGTGTTTTTGCCCTCATTAGCCACTACTTTAATTATAAACCTCACCATTTAAGCTAAACTTAGCCCCTCCAATTCTGTTAGCTTAAACCCAGAAAACACATCAAACTATAAATAATTATTTATAAGTGAAAGAATCAAATCAAAGTACCTACCGAAGGTTCAACTTCTTCCTCTTGTTGTTCGTAGCTTGGCAAGGGAAAATCCACCTCCTCCCTAAGCATTTAAACAGAAACAACAAAGCTTTATCATATGAGATTTGAAGTAACATATCAAAAGTTTGATTTTTGAGATAGCAACGACTAAAAATTTTGAAAACGAAATCTCTTCTTTCATTCACGAAACAAAGCATTAGGAGAAGAGAAAGCCAAAAGCAGAAAAAAGAACATAAGATTGTGAAAAGCGCAGTACCTGAAACTTTTGCCATTCTTTCATAATCCATGAAAATGGAAATCCAAATTGCTTTCAACCAAACACTCCCAAAAAGAAAAAAAAAGAAAAAGAAAAGAAGAAAACATAATAAACCCATGAATATCAATAAGTTGTTTATATAATAAAAGGAAAATTAAATTAGAAGGAAGCTAAAGGCTTTAATTTAAATGAACATAATCAGCCACTTAAGAGACGTTATAGGCTTGCAGCTGCTGGTTTTCTTTCTTGTGGCGATGGAGCCTCGACGGAAGTGACGATGAAAGACGAAGGAGCAGGAGCTCCAACGTTTGTAACTTTATTTGATAGTTTTTTTTTTTCCATCATTTGATAGGTTTAGATGATACAATATATATGGAAAATTTTCACCTTAATCGTATTTTGCCAAACCAAACAAATTCAGATTAAGAAGAAGTAATCATAATCACGTTAATATTGTTGAAGAGGTTGGTTGAGATTAAAATTGGTCAAGAGTTTGTTTAAAATAAAAGATTATATAATATATTAATTAATGAATATTGTAAAAGAATTAAAATATTAATTATCAATGGCATTTTAGAAATATGTTTGACAAATAAAGGTATAATGGGCGATTCAAAAGTTTTATAACTGAACATATTTTTTAATATAGTATAGATATAGATATAGATTTGAATAAAATTCAATATTTAAATATAGATTATATTTTTTCATGTTAGTAGATAATATATACTAGATTTTGACACAATCATTCCATGAATGCAATTACTTGTATATATAGTTATTTATTTATTTTTATGAATTTTTAAATAAAAATTTCACTTATATTTCCTTTTAGAATTAAATCTGGTTTGTAGGTTCTTTTTTTAAGGTCTTTTAGGAAATAAATGATATTTGATAGATTGATAATCTTAATTACAAATGCATGGTAAATAACACCATATTAAATATAGTTAGCACCTTCAGCCAACAAAAAAAAAAAACATAGTTAGCACTATTGACAACGGTAACACTGTGGAAAAGAGCAAACAACAAATAAACTAGATAAATGTAAAATTTATTCGGTAAGACAGTCTCCTTCCCAATTTGATCTCGAACCCTTCTTGATTTCGCTTTTTACCACGAGTGAATTGCTATGAACTTCAATGAAAGATGAAGACCAAAATGGATTTCCAGCCTTGCCACTACATGATCATATAATGGTTGCTTTCTTTAGTTACAACATCTCAAATCATCAACCCAGATTTGATTGATCTCAACAACATTGTTTTCCTCCTCTGTCAATAAATAATATGACCAGAAGTTGTCCAAATCCACTACCATAATCACTAATAATATGAAGCAAATAATCAAACTATAAAAAAAGGAAGAAACTTGCATAAAACAAGACAAATGCTCTCACAAAGAGTCCTTTCATAATTTTGTTCAAATGACAAGAAATGTTTGGTGAAGGAAAACTTGGAAAAAGAATTATTAAAATAGGAAGATAAAATTTCGAAGAAGACGAATCCAAGATAAGAAAAGTGAAGAGAGAAGAAGAAATGAATTTTCCTCTTTTCTTTGAAAAGGTAGTGGTAGTTTTTTTTAAAGTTATGTATAGGTACCCTTTATTGGACGATTTTCTTTCAGATTTGTAGTTTTTATTTATTTTTTTTTTGGTGAAAAGATTTTTTTTTTTTTGGTATTTAAGGGGATGTTTGATTGGGGGTGATTTTGGATTATCTGTGGTGGAGTGATGATCCTATAAACTCTAGTCCGTGTGAGTTACCACGGACTCGAGGCTAAATCACACACATAATCACATATTTTAGTGAATTTTTAGTTTACTCATATAGTATTTTAAATGAATTTTAGTTTCGAATGTGAAATTTTTTAAAATTTTGTATTTATTGAGGTAAAAGTTCAACATAAAGTTTTCGTATCAAATAAAATTTTCTTTTATTCAATTAAGGACGTTAACAATTAAGACTCGATTATAACATGAAGTTTAGTCCCAAATAAATTTTTTTATTTATTTTATGGATAGATATGGACTTCTAAACATTGATTATGATAGGGTTTTAGAATGAATATGTGATTATGTGTGTGATTTAGCCTCGAGTCCATGGTAACTCCCACGGACTCGAGTCTATAGGATCATCACTCATCTATAGTGATCTTGGATGGTGAACACAGATCACCATGTTGATTGCAGTTTTTCTTTTAGTGTGGTAATATGGATTTGGGTAATGATCCCAGATTATCCCGTTTGGTTATATTTTTTTTTCATGTATTAATTTGGATTGCTCCCTCATCACCTCTCTAGTGGTGATCTAGATTACCACCTAAACCAAACTGATAATCTAAGATCACCGGTGATCTGACATCATTGGTAATCTAAGATCACCAACAATCTAATGGGTGATCCCAACTAAACTTCTTCTTAGTATTTTTCCAATTGGGACTAAGTCTTTAAATTAGAATAGAAGATAAATTAAATAAAGAAATTTTTAATAACTATAGTATAGTAATTATGATTAAATTACTTTGTTTTAGATTGGCCCATATTTAGGGATGTTTATTTTTTTTGGCCAAAATTTAGGAATGTTATTGAGAATCAGTCCGATATGAACAAGAGAACTTTAATTGGTCTCGATAGGCCACAATTACCGGACCAATTTTATGAATCATGGTCATGGACAATCTAAAGAGGAGAAATACAAATACTGCGCTGGTGTGCTTCTTTATCATCACATGATGATTGATGAAGAATCGAAGATGGGATAACGAGCCATGGAAGTGACACGACGTCGTTGTGGAGATAATAAAACCACAAGAAAAATCTTATTTTCTCCTTTCCCAGCCGAATCGTTAATGTCGAAGTAGGGCACCCAAATCGAAATTCAAAACAAAAGAATCTGGGAATCAGAATTCATCTTTGGAGTAAAATCATGGGACAAGTGCGTCTTGCCATGGCCGATGACGATCTGTTAACACGTCCTCCATTTGGTACTCTTTCTTCTCTCTCTTGATGTGATTATTATGGATGCCTGCTCTGGCTCTGCTGTTTCTATATATCTCTGCCGTCTGCCCTAACAATGTTACAATTGCCTGCTAATTTTAATAATGAAGCTTTGGTTTAATTTCCTGTTTCTCTGCGTTTGTTAGTTGCATATATAGTCAGAATTTCTATCTAGTATCTACAATTTGCCTTAAACAATAAGGTCAAGTTAACCTTTTTTTTTGGGGTAAAATTAAAATAGGTCACTTTACCCCACACCAAGCTCTCTTCTCTCTTCGTTGAACTTGATAATAATGGAGTTATTTCATCTGAATTAAGCGTGATGTTTGTTGATGTGTGTGGCAATGCTGGATCAGTGGCCTACTTTTGGAGTTGCGCTGGTTTTTTGTCTACTGGTTTTGGGATCTTGATTGCTGGATGGCTTGTGAGAGACATTCCCATAATCTCGCACATCTTTGGTTTAGGGCACTTTTTTTCTACATTTATATTAATTATTACAGCGTTTGCTACTCAGTTACTGTTATGCTATGCATATATTACTGGTCGATATTCTAGACCAATTTCCATTGGGTGGCCAGTAAAGCTTGCAATGGATTTGATAACTCTATTGCTTGCTTTATCTATTCGACTGCTACATTCTTGGAATATTGACATGTTGCTTACTCTCTCTGTCTTGGTTATACATACCATCTATGTCCATTCAGCTGTGCAACTGCGATTCAGACCCCGTGATATGGGCATCCTAGATGTGATGCTGCACGTGTCTATGGAGAATTTGGTTTGCCTTATTGACAGTGGCCCTCGTGTTTACATTGCAATCCTGCTGCTTTATGCTGCCATTATTTTGTGTCGATGCCTCTTTTATTCTGCTTCCAAGGGTGGCTGCCACTTCGAAAAAGACAAAGAGGATGATCTTCCCTTGGTTAAATGTGATCAGGCCACTAACAACACCAACTCCATCCAAGTCAGTGGTGATGATAAATCTATAAGGCGAGAAGTCTTACTTTTATGCTAGATTTAATTTGATTATGTTATGCTTTGCACATTTTGTCCTGGGTGAATTTTATTACTTCATATCCCTGTGCAAGGACTAGAATTAAATTATTGTACTGAATACTATTTGAAATACTTATCCGATCAAAAGACATTTTAGTAGATATAGGAGGAAGTATTATTATTCATCTTGGAGATGTACAAATTATCTTTTTAATGAATGTAATAGTCTTTTTGTTGGGTTGATATTAGTTTGTTTACACTTTATTTGTTGATTCTTTGTTGGGTAATCGATCCGTTAGCATCTTTTGCTATTAGCTTGTTTTGCTTCACTCGTTTATTTGGTTTTAAATATCCATGGTACTTTTCAAAACCGTTCTCGTGTCAAGAAATGCATCTGAATATCCATGGTAATTGAGCGATTGATGATTTTATCCTGAAAAGGTTGATGGCTAGGATAGTAGGATGTGAACTAGGGAAATCTATGTTAGAACAGAGAGTCAATTTTTGGATTTATTTCATTGCTTCAGTTTTGATGCAAACAACATATTGATCTAGAAGAAGCTTTTCCAAAGATTCTTGCTAAGTGACCAACATCTTTATTCTATACCGTGTGAAGCTGAAATGGTCAGTGAATTGAATAGAAATTACAGTCTTTTGCATGCCACTTCACTTGTGGTGGTTCATGATGTATGATTGCATGTTCGTGGAGATTTAGGTTGTTTGGGTCATATGGTAGCTTTTGGATTGTCGTTCTTATATTTAGCATGCTTAGCAGCCCTGAATCCAACATGAAATCCATCAATTGATTCATTCTTGGTAATCTAGTGATCTGATTTTTATCCCCGAGCAGATTTAATATCAATCAAATCATTGTTGACAGAGGGTCAAATGGGGTGTTTTTTGTAACTATTTTTCATCCTCGGTAATGTAGTGATCTTTTGGTTTTCATCCCTCAGCAGATTTGATATCAATCAAATCATTGTTGACAGAGGGTTGTAATTTGGGGGGGGGGGGGGGG
>AWWV01011064.1:0-19766 GCA_001974805.1 Corchorus capsularis
AAAAAAATTGGTCCATTATATTAGGAAAAAAAAAGGCACATTAATCTCAACCATTTATGTTATGTTGCAAAATATGCTGATAAACTCTTTTTGTAGTTTTTTTTTATATATATATAAATTTGATATTGAGGGGATTACTAAATACTATAATTAATTATGTTGCCTGCTGTAGTGATCACTAGTAGAAGAAATTTGAGAACTTATTGCTATTCTTTGGGAGATGTTCAAACTATATATATATATATATATATATATATATATCTAATTTGCAGAGCTTGAATGGTAGTAGTTTCTTTGAATTACTTTGTTTCAAAGCAATACTTGTGCTTTGCTCAAGAATTATCTAATTTGGTGAAAAAAAAAAGGGCGAGAAAGGGACAAGAAAAGAAATTGTCTGCAGCTGACAGTTAGCTCCCATTCTCTCTCCCATGCAAATGCAGTTTTTTCTTGGGCAACAGAGAATATCTCTCACGTGGGCCCACTCTGATTTCCTTTTACCATGCACATATTTTTGTCAAATGTATTTTCGCTGGAGAAGAAATTAAGGGACGATTTTGCTATCCTAATGTGTCTATACTCTATACTAACTCATGTATAGTGCACCTATTTATTTATTCGTTTAAATCAAGCACACATGCACATTCTTTATCTTTATTACTAAAGTACTGATTTAATTTAATATTTATATAATAATATAAAAAAGGTATAGTAAAAGATATTTCGATTACTATTATTACTATTATTTAAATCTTAATTGATCTTATACCTTATGATTAATTAATTCATGTGTCTCTTCTACACTTACTCAACAAAATGAATAAATATAATAAATTTTATTGAAATACTACACTAATTTTCTTTCTTTATGCTACACTCTTGTATAATTTCTCATAACCAAAAAACCAATTCTAATAGTGCCACCGTTAATTCTTCATAAATTGCCACCCTTCACTTCCCCACGGTTCCATTTCTTTTCTAGGTTCAAATTCGTTTTGGGTTATATGGTTATGCTAATTTCGGCTTTCCGTCTTGGATTTCTAGGTTCGAACCATTTTGATTTTGGGGCGTTTTTATGTTTGAGTTATTTTGGATTTAGATTACTTTAGCTGTGGTTCATTTCATTCTCGTCTCGGATTAGATAGATCAGGTTTTGTCAACTTTTTTGTCAAATCGAATCATATCGAATTTGGTTTCGGATGATCGGATCGCACTTGAGTAGATTTTGATAGCTCTAGTGTTTAGACCCACCCACTTCCTTTTTAACTCCGTAATTAATATTGAGACAAGCTTAGCCTTTTTATTCTTTATTTATTTAATTACTTGGGTTCATCTCCTTGAATCTTGTAGTAGCTCCAGGGCAACTAGGCAACTACTACTTTACTACGACTGCATAGGCAATTTCAAGATTAAACGTTCGGTGATCGGTTCTAAAATTGACTGTCGATTATTAATCAGAATCGGAAATCTTAAATTGAAATCGAACCGACCAACCGATACCAACCCTTGTAAACTCATTTCCTTGTATCATGTAGTATCTTTTGGGCAACTATTACTTTACTAGTAGTCAATATACTACTAAGTACTAACTCCATTATTAAGCAAAAAAAATCAAGAGAATGTCTGCGCTATCCATTTTGTTGTAAATGGACCCACCTTCCCATCGCCAATTCCCAATGCCTCCACTTATGTTATGGGGCAATGGTTTCTCAACGGGCCCATCGTTTTTAGCTCTATGGCATTAATTTTGTTTTTTAGTAAATGAGATTAAAAGAAAAAAAAAAGAAGAAAAAGATAAAATTTGTTCTTGTGCGATGAATAACACTAGTAGACTATAGACTAGACGCAGTATCTCATATGGGACTACCAATTTTAGCTCTATATATATATATATAAATATAAATATATCCGTTTTGTTCTAAAATATATTAAGAGAAAAAGGGTAAATTCGTAATAATATAATAGAATAAATTCTAGATGGTGTCAGTCATAACTCATAAGAGAAAACCCCCCGTTAAAAAAAGAAGAAAATGGGTGAAGAAAATAACTACCATGATATTACTAGCTAGAAAGGAAATAGCAATATGATATTATTTGGGCCTAAGAAGAAGATTGTGGAATGATGAAATGAAGTTGGGCCTACCATTGGCCTTAATCAAAATAGGAGATCTTAAATTGAAACCGAACCGACCAACCGATACCCACCCCTTGTGAACTCATTTCCTTGTATCTTGTGGTATCTCTGTTTACACCTTCCTCTCCCATGCAAATGCAAAATTGCAATGTTTCTCATTTCTTTTCTTGGGCAACATATAATATTTCTTACATGGACCCACGTCTCTGATTTCCTTTCTTACTACGTTTTACATATATTTTATTTTATTATTTTTGTCTTTATCGTAATGTATTATCAATAGAGAAGGAAGGACGATTCATTTTCCTATACTAATGTATTTTCTGGTATCTTTGGAGCAAAATAGGAAGAAAAATAAGAACTAAGTACTAGCTACTAAAATTATTTAGGAATGTCATCTAGATAGAGTCAGTCCAATATTAACTAGAGCCCTTTAGACAAGGATTGGGCTCGATCGGCCATCAATGGGTCGACAAATCGAATATAAAAGGGAATAAAAAATAAAATGTGCCAAAATGAAATGACACTGGTAAAAGTACGTGGAAAGTCCTCGTACTGTGGAAATGTTGATTTTGATTATTGTATTTTTTTTTATAAATTCGTTCATTTATTATCGGTCCCTCACGTTAGAGAGCCATGACAGACCGTCAAAACGTTTGACGTGACACTAACAGTATAAAATTTTATTTTAATATATTTTATTTTTGTTAAAAAAAAAAGAAATGTGAATTTTTTTCCCACAAACACCGAAAGAGATTTCTCTCTCCTTATTAAAAGATCAAGCACCTCATTTTTATATGCACAAAGGAAGAACATTTTTAATGTTCTAACTCAAAAACCCAAATTGTCCAAATTAATTCTACTTGCATTGGAGAAGTGAAACCAGATTTTTCATAAGTTTTAGCATAAGTTGCATTGGACAAACAGAACCTGGATTTAGTTAATTTTATTTTACTAAATATAAATTAAGCCTGGATTGGAAAGGGAAAGGATGGAGAGGGGAGACTTGGTGGTGGTGGAGCTCCAAAGAAACTCGACTAATTTTTGCAAAGGTAATAGAAGAGATTGTGAAGATGGAAAAATAGATATTCCCCAAACACGAATCACTTTCTAGGTCCTTTGATGAAGAGCTAAGGAAGAGGAATTCTGGGTTGCTTTACATGATCGATCTTCATGGAGAAATTGTCGGCTATGTCATGTACTCTTGGCCCTCTTCACTTTCTGCTTCCATCACCAAACTTGCAGGTATATTGTTTTCCTGCTTTCTGCCTTATCATATGCCCGAAACCTGTTCGAGTAAAGTGCCAAGTGAAGTGTATTTAGTTCAACTTTTTGTTTTCCACTTTTCCTTCTTTTGAATTATTTAACTTGTTGCTGGAAATTCATAAAAACAGTGAAGAAGAGTCATCGAAGGCAAGGCCATGGAGAACCATTATTGAAAGCAGCAATTCAGAAATGTAGGACCAGAAATGCCCATAGGATATCTCTTCACGTTGATCCATTGAGAAGTGCTGCCATGGACCAGAAGCTTGGTGATCAAGTCGATAACTTGCAGGTATCCAATATTTGTTCTTTCAAGTCCAAATGTTCCAACATGGTTAAACGATGAAGATTTCACAACTTATGCTAAAGCTTATGAAAATCTGGATTCACTTCTCCAATGCAAGTGGAATTAATTTGGACAATTGGGTTTCGGAATTAGAACGTTAATTCAAAATGTTCTTCCTTTGCTCATGAAAAATGAGGTGTTTGATCTTTTACTGATCTAATGATTATCATGACATTTTGTCTCTATGCTGACAGATTCTAGAGAAAAATAATGGAAATTCTCATGAGATTTTTGACAAGGCTTTGGAGCAGGTAATGAATTACTTCCTTTCTGCCTTGACTCACTTAAACAATCAGAATCCTTTCTTCTTTTGGGTAGTTTTTAAGCAGAACTCTGTTATGTGTTTATTGTTTTTTTGTAATAATCTGAGCATATATCTTCTGAATTTTTAGTGCTTGAAATTCGGTATGTTTAACGTTAGGTAGGTACATTTTGGCATCTTGGTATTAAGGGTAATGCTCACCTAGCTTAGAGATAAAAGGTCATTAAGAAATTGCTTTATGCATCCCCACCATGTGTGCAGCACTGGATTGATTAATATCCTGCTCAAGTGCTTTTACCCATTTATACAGTTTGAAATGCTTTCATGTATAATGACAAATTTTGTACAATATAATAGATGCATCCTAATTCTGCAGTGTCCACTTTGATTGTAAGTGTTTTAAGCAAAACATATTATTAAGTTTATGGTTAGAGAATAGAGATATTTCCCATTTTTACTGGTTCCTGCATTGTCTCACTTGATCCTGTCCTTTTCCATTATGTCTAGAATGTCTTAGCATTGTGGCTTGTCCTGTCTCATTTTTATTGTCATATACATACCTTGATTGACAGGAAAGGTTCTCTGGCAAGGATCAAGAAATCAGTGAAAACTTCTATGCCAGGGGTGATGGCACTTATGTCTTAAGTCATGTTTCTGCCTTAATAATAAGATTAATTACTGTAATAGTAGGAGTTTTAGTCTTAATATTAAGATTAATTACTGTAATAGTAAGAGTTTTAGTTGGATGTTGGGTTCATTTCAATATGATTATAATACAATGTATGTATATACATATATTCAATTTTAAATGATTTGAATAACACCATTAAAACAACAACTTTTTTTTAAAATAATAAAGCAAAAATAGCGGCCTTCTGTACTGAAACGCCACCAAAATAGCGGTGTTTCGGTACGGAATGCCACTAAAATAGCAGTGTTTTTGTACGGAAACGCCGTTATTTCTAAATTAAAATTTTGATCTAAAAGTTAATTCCACGGCGTTTATGTCTTACAAATGCCATTAAATAGGGGTGTTTCCGTACTATAACGCTGCAATTCTAAATAAGCAAACGCCGCTACTTAAAATAACGGTATATTTTATAACGACATCTCTTGCGGCGTTTTTAAAAACACCGCTATATGCAAAAAAAAAAAAAAAAAAAACGGCGCTATCTTACAGTTTTCTTGTAGTGCGTCCACGTTAGATCTGACTTAGAGCACGTGTCATACATATATCATAGCTAATCTGATTTTATCATGAATTGACACAATTCGATAACGTTATATCCTGCATTGACACAATTGATAAAGGTATATCCTGAATTGAATTTTAGGCAAACGTAATATTCTGAATTGAGTATTTACCCAATTAAAATCTTGGAAGCCTTCTGAGTGACATCTCAAAGAAATTAAACAAACTTCCACTTAAGTCTATTTAAATTAAATTCAATATTTAAACATAGATTATACTTTTTCATACTAGTATTAGTACATATATATACATTAAATAAAGAAATTTTTAATCTTTTTGCTACTTGAGAAAATTTTAATTAATATATAGTATATATAATTATTATAATTAAATTATTTAGGGTTGGCCCATAATTAGGAATGTTATTGAGAATCAGTCCGATATGAGCAAGAGATCTTTTAATTGGGCTCGGTGGGCCACAATTACCGGTCCAATTTCATGAATCATGGACCAATTTTTTTTTTTCGGGGAGGGGGGCATAATCATGGACCAGAGGAGAACTGGAGAAATACTGTGCTTTTTCTGGAGGGGGGGATGAAAATGCTTCTTTTTACTATGGGGATTGCTAAATACCGCCCTAGTTTTGTTAAATACCGCTCCATTTTTTACACTTTTGCCCTTTACCCTTTGCACTTTTTACACTTTTACACTAGCCTCCTCATGGGGCGGCTTCTCAACGGGGAGGCTTCACCACGGCAAGCCGTCCTCATGGGGCGGCTTTGCCATGGCAGGCCTCCCCGGTGGGGCGGCTAGACCAAAATTTGTTTTTTTTTTTTAAATAATAATTATTTTTTTAAAAAAAAATAGCCGAGCCGCCCCAGTGGGGCGGCCTCGCCATGGTTGAGCCTCCCAAGTGGGGCGGCTTCGCCACGGTTAGCCGTCCTCTTGGGACGGCACAAGTCATCAGTCATAAATTTCGTCAAAAATTGCATTTTTCTGAAATCGTCATCAAAATACGGCACGTTATCGTTCATTTTTCTTAAATCGTCATCAAAATACAACACTTTAACGCTATTCTACGTTCGTGATAGTTTCAAGATTAGAAAATGAAGCAAAGTGCAAAAACGTAAAAAAGCGTCAAAATGGGACGGTGAATAGCAAAAATGGGGCGGTGTTTAGTAATTCAGTTTTAGTATTGATGGATTAATGATTAATAAGGAGCCATGGACATGATACGACGTCGTCTCGTCAAAAATAAAACCACAAGAAAAATCACGTTTTCCCATTTACCAGCCGAATACCCAAATCGAAATTCAAAACAAAAGAATCTGGGAATCAGAATTCATCTTTGGAGTAAAATCATGGGACAAGTGCGTCTTGCCATGGCCGATGACGATCTGTTAACACGTCCTCCATTTGGTACTCTTTCTTCTCTCTCTTGATGTGATTATTATGGATGCCTGCTCTGGCTCTGCTGTTTCTATATATCTCTGCCGTCTGCCCTAACAATGTTACAATTGCCTGCTAATTTTAATAATGAAGCTTTGGTTTAATTTCCTGTTTCTCTGCGTTTGTTAGTTGCATATATAGTCAGAATTTCTATCTAGTATCTACAATTTGCCTTAAACAATAAGGTCAAGTTAACCTTTTCTTTTGGGGGGTAAAATTAAATTAGGTCACTTTATCCCACACCAAGCTCTGATCTTCTCTCTTGGTTGAACTTAATAATAATGTAGTTATTTCATCTGAATTAAGCGTGATGTTTATTGATGTGTGTGGCAATGCAGGATCAGTGGCCTACTTTTGGAGTTGCGCTGGGTTTTTGTCTACTGGTTTTGGGATCATGATTGCTGGATGGCTTGTGATAGACCTTCCCATAATCTCGCACATCTTTGGTTTCATGCACTTTTATTCTACCATTATATTAATTATTACATCGTTCGCTACTCAGTTCCTGATATGCTATGCATATTATTATGGTCGATATTCTGCACCAATTTCCATTGGGTGGCCACTAAAGCTTGCAATGGATCTGATAACTCTATTGCTTGCTTTATCTATTCGACTGCTACATTCTTGGAATATTGACATGTTGCTTACTCTGTCGGTCTTGGTGTTATATACCATCTATGTCCATTCAGCTGTGCAACTTCGATTCAGACCCCGTGATATGGGCATCCTAGATCTGATGCTGTATGTGTCTATGGAGAGTTTGATTTGCCTTATTGACAGTGGCCCTCGTGTTTACAATATTGCGATCCTGCTGCTTTGTGCGGCTATTATTTTGTGTCGGTGCCTCTTTTATTCAGCTTCCAAGGGTGGCTGCCACTTCGAAAAAGACAAAGAGGATGATCTTCCCTTGGTTAACTCTGATCAGGCCACTAACAATGCCAACTCCATCCAAGTCAGTGGTGATGATAAATCTATAAGGCGAGAAGTCTTACTTTTCTGCTAGATTTAGTTTGATTATGTTATGCTTTGCACATTTTGTCCTTAGTGAATTTTGTTATACTTCATATCCCAGTCAATTCATTGTACTGAATACTGGTTGAAATACTTATATTTGATCAAAAGGAGATATAGGAGGAAGTATTGTTATTCATCTTGGAGAGTTTTCAAATGATCTTTTTAATGAATGTAATGTAATGTGATAGTCTTTTTGTTGGGTTGATACCTTTGTTATAATTTCTTGACCAGTTTAAGTCAAGGGCCACTGATTCTAGTTCCAACACCTAATTATTTGGTGGATAGCTTTTTCAATTTCAGACAAAAAAAGTCTTTGGGGTCAATGGTTCACTTGCTACTATGATTGTGAAAAGTCTTGATCTTAATCACAATCTATTGGAAGGATTGCTCCCTCGATCTTTGGTAATTTTGTTTCCCTGGAAATCTTAAATGTTGCAAACAACCACCTTAGGGTAAGGGATACCTTTCCTCATTTGTTGAGTCAGCTTCCAGAGCTGAAAGTTGTCATCTTGAGATCAAATAGATAATTTCATGCATGGTCCTATGCTATATTCCACAAATTGCAAATTATGGACTTGTCTAAAAATGACTTCCCCTTGTCAATCAAGTTCTTATTCCACAATTTCAGAGGGATTATGATTGACGTAGCTCAACTTTTCTTTTCAAACCCACACTTGTTCTGGATGAGATTGAGAGATCACTTGTTCTGGATGAGATTGAGAGATTTTGAAGGTGGATTCCGTCTTCATTATCAAGCAAGATTCTGCCATCATTTTAAACATTACTAGTATTTTGATCTATATATTTGGTATTTATACATCCTTTTTGGCCTACGTGTCCTTCCTTTTTGTTACATCACTATATGCATTTTTTTTTTTACATGGAATTGAATTTGTGTACATATATATCTTCAATTTGTGCCAACAATATTACTTGTGACCTGAAAAATAAAAATAAAAAAATTCTACCTTATCTATATACATATACAAATAAATTTCCAATTATCAGTATTCTAATTTCCAAATCATAGGTATGGGATCATGATTGGCACCAATTGATTCATCGTATTTTTCTGATTTAACAGTTGGTCAATGAGGCCCCTCTCCCACCTGCACCTGATGTCGAACTAGACTTCCTAGGCCACCCAAATCAAAAAAAGAATATTCTGGAATCAGAATTCATCTTACACAAGTAAAATCATGGCACAGCCGAATCCTGCTCTCTTTGTTTGAAATACTCATAATAATAATAATAATAATAATAATCTGAATTGATGTGTGTGGCAATGGGCAATGCAGGATCATCAGTGGCCTACTTCTGGAGTTTAGCTGGTTTTGTGTGTACTATTTTATTTGTGGGTTTTCTTTTCTATTGCTGCATGGGTTGTGAGAGACCAGCCCGTAATGTCTGAGTCTCCTGGAAGCGTCAGCATCAGTGTTGATTTTAAAACTACCAGCCAGTGGAGGACTCCATGGCAAAGCCTCGATCGACAACATGAGCTTCGGGTACTGCATGATGAACCTTTTGATGAAGGTGATGAACATATTGTACTAATTTATTAAATTAAATATTTAATTTAAATTAATACAATGTAAATGTGTTTTCTTACTTAAGCAAGTTCCTTTTCAGCAAGTAATGACGTAAATGCATGCATTTGACAAAGAGGATTGGAAGGGGATGAAAATTCAATGATTCAAATGTCTAGAAATGAGCATTTGATTCCTACTATCATTTCTCTCTTAAGAAATCCAAAAGACAATTTGTTACTATCATAATCAACGTCCTTTTCCTATCAAAATCAAAATAATTAACGGAGATCATCAATGATACCCCAATATTGCTGGAAAATAGGGGTGGTTAAGATTGAATATAATATAATATAATACTAATACTAATTAAGAATTAGAATCCCCCTAGGCCCTAGCTGAACATAAGTATACATGTTGACTTAGTTAGTTGACTTGGGCACTTTGCCCTTTATATATTGCCAACATTAATACTCATGGTTGAACATGCATTGAAGGGGAACAAAAGTTTAAACCAATTAAGCTATGGGTCATGCTATTACTGATTAACAGTTTGTTACAATACAAGGCAAAGGCATATATATCCCACTCTTGAACTGCCTCATTCTCAAACTTAGCCCTTCTATTTCAACTAATGTTGGTTCTTGGAATCAGTCTTGGAGTTGCCTTCAATGTCATCTTTCCTGATTGGCTGATCACCGTTTTTCTAATTATTGCCTTCCTAGGTGGAACTAATTGTTTCAGTAATTGTGATTTTCTTTATGTTTTCGTTTCCGAAAAGGGTTTTTTTTTTTAATTTTTTTTATTTATATCGGCTGTGTAGTTATACTGCTAATATGCAGGCTTATCAACTAAGTCATTCTTCAAAGGTGTTGAAACATGGAAGAAGGAAACCATAATAAAGATAAGGGCGGTTCAAATATATCTCATTTCTAATCTTGTTAATGTGAATGATTCAAGCTTATAAATTCTTTGTAATTCCCTGTCTTGTTCTCATTTTTCTTTTTGGTTTTCTTAATTAGGAAGTTGCAAGACAACTAGGAATCAAATGTGGAGTGTTATTATGTTTTGTCTTGTCTATATATATATATATACACACACACACATGAACTTTTATTAGGCCACGCTATTGCTAATTAATGATGTAAGTCAAAACTCAAGTTGAAGCAACCACAAATCACAAATGGTACCCAAGCACTCACAGGTAGCAAGGACATACCAAAATCAAATTCAAAGGTAAGGACATAATATGGGCCTGAGAAGAAGATTGTCTTGTCGAAATGAATTTGGGCCTATTATCGGCATGCAGGTTTGGTTGGAGCTTAGTTTATACTTTTGGAGACCAAATTGAAAACAAATTACTCACTCAATCCCAAATTAACTGACTCTTTTTCGGATGGAGCATATTCATCTGAAAAAGAGTCTGTTAATTTGGGACAGAGGGAGTATTGATTTGGGTGTTATATGAGTTGTGACACGATGTCGTTGTTATGCCAATAGTGATAAGATCAAATGAGAAGACGATGTTTTTGCCCTTTCCCAGCTGAATTGTTTAACCCAAATTTCATTTTTCGATTATTGGAACGTCTTTCTTTTTTTAGGGTAAGCGGTAATTTTGGATTAAATCATCAAAAATATCCATAAACCATAATTATTTTTAAATTTATATATATATATAGAAGACATTGTACCGACCCTGACAAATGTTTCTGGATCCGCTACTGATCCTTGCCTGAGGGTTATGCACCTATCTCTACCATAATTGAGGTTATGCACCCATCACCATCTCTACCACACCTGATGGTTTTGCCTTCACTTTATTCTTAGCTTCATCACTCGTTATAAAATTTGCCCGCATCTAATGTTAAGCATTATTATTAAGCAAAAATAGTAGTATTTTGATTTTTGAATGTACTATTATCCAAATCACGTTTTTCCCCTTTCCCGCCGAATCGTGATGTCCAACTAGAAACTAGTAAGTCTTTACATTAGAGTAATAGAAGATAAATTAAAAGAAATTTTTTATGGGTTTTGCTCAGTGGCGGATCTAGAAAATTTTTTAAGGGTAGACACAATATATTCTATGTATAAACTTAAAAATGAACTTTTCTTTCTAATAGTTTAGTGATTATGGTTTATGGGCATTTTTGACAAGTTAATCTAGGACCAAATAAGGGTAGACACCATGTAAAATTACATACAAAATATTAAGAAATGAGCATTTTGACGAGTTAATCCATTGAGGGTGGGCATCTAAACCAAATCAGGGTGGCACCATGTAAAATTACACACAAAAAATTAAGAAAATTGAAGGTTGAGGGTGGGCACGTGCCCACCCTAAACTACACATACATCCGCCCCTGGTTTTGCTACACGTCTCTTCATTTTGTCACACGCAATGTTCCCTTCTGATGTGTCTATCATACGTCAAGCCACATGTCATCATTTTATTGGTTCCAATACACCATTTATAAGTTTTAATTTTTCTAACCCTTAAAATAAAATTTTAATTTTAATTTGGGCTAAACTTAGTGAATTAATTATATATTTTATTTCTAAAACCCTATAACAATATTATTAATTATGGAATTTACCCTTAAAATGAAAAAAAAATTAATTTGAGGCTAAACTTAGTGAAATTAGTTTTGTATTTTATTTCTAAAATCCTATAACAATAAATTATTAATTTTGAAATTTACCCTTAAAATAAAAATAAAATTTTAATTTGAGGCTAAACTTAGTAAAATTAAGGCTAGACTAAATAAAAAAAATAAAAAAAAAAACAAAGAGAGAGAAGACACATGGCTTAATGTGTAATGAACACATCAGGAGGGAGCATTGTGTATGGCAAAATGGAGGGGCAAGAAGTATTTTTCTTTTTTAATAACTATAGGTATAGTAATTATGATCAAAGTACTTTGTTTAGATTGGCCCATATTTTGGTATCAAAAAAAAGATTGGCCCATATTTAGGAATGTTATCTTTTCGGCCAAAATTTAGGAATGTTATTGAGAATCAGTCCGATATGAAAAGATTAGAGAACTTTTTTGAAAGAAAAAGATTAGAGAACTTTAATTGGTCTCGATAGGCCACAATTACCGGTCCAATTTTATGGATTGCCACACGACGTCGTTGTGGTAATAATAAAACTAGAAGTAAAAAAAAATCACGTTTTCTCCCTTGCCCAGCCGAATCGTTAATGTCGAACTAGAGGCACCCAAATCGAAATTCAAAACAAAAGAATCTGGGAATCAGAATTCATCTTTGGAGTATAATCAATAATCATGGGACAAGTGCATCTTGCCATGGCCGATGACGATCTGTTAACACCTCCTCCATTTGGTACTCTTTCTTCTCTCTCTTGATGTGATTATTATGGATGCCTTCTCTAGCTCTGCTGTTTCTATATACCTCTGCCCTAACAATATAATACAATTGCCTGCTAATTTTAATATCGGCGCAAGAAAATAAAGAATGAAGCTTTGGTTTAATTTCCTGTTTCTCTGCGTTTGTTAGTTTCATTGCATATATAGTCAGAATTTCTTTCTATCTACAATTTGCCCTAAACAATAAGGTCAAGTTAACCTTTTTTTTTTTGGGTAGGTCACTTTATCCCACACCAAGCTCTGATCTTCTCTCTTGGTTGAACTTAATAATGTAGTTATTTCATCTGAATTAAGCGTGATGTGTTATTGATGTGTGTGGCAATGCAGGATCAGTGGCCTACTTTTGGAGTTGCGCTGGTTTTTTGTCTACTGGTTTTGGGATCTTGATTGCTGGATGGCTTCTGAGAGACCTTCCCATAATCTCGCACGTCTTTGGTTTAGGGCACTTTTGTTCTACATTTATATTACTTATTACAGGGTTTGCTACTCAGTTCCTGTTATGCTATGCATATATTACTGGTCGATATTCTAAACCAATTTCCATTGGGTGGCCAGTAAAAGCTTGCAATGGATTTGATGGCCCTATTGCTTGCTCTATCTATTGCATTGCTGCATTCTTGGAATACTGACATGTTGCTTACTCTGTTTCTCTTGGTTATATGTACCATCTATGTCCATTCACTTGTGCAACTTCGATTTAGACCCCGTGATATGGGCATTGTAGATCTGATGCTGCATGTGTCTATGGAGAGTTTGGTTTGCCTTATTCCCAGTGGGTCTCGTGTTTGCATTGCATTAATTCTGCTGCTTTGTGCTGCTATTATTTTGTGTCGATGCCTCTTTTATTCTGCTACCAAGGGTGGCTGCCACTTCGAAAAAGACAAAGAGGATGATGAGAAATCTGATCAGGCCACTAACAGTGCCGACTCCACCCGAGTCAGTGATCATGAGAAATCAAGGCTAGACCTTTTACTTCTGTGCTAGATTTAATTTGATTATTATTATGTTATGCTTTGCACATATATGTCTTGGTGAATTTTGTAATTCATATCCCAGTGCAAGGACTAGAATTATATTATCGTACTGAATGTTGGTTGAAATACTTATTTGATCAAAAGGAGATATATAGAGGAAGTATAGTTATTCATCTTGATGCTCAAATTATCTTTTTAATTGGTATTAAAAAAAAGGCAAATTATACAATGCAGGATCAGTGGCCTACTTTTGGAGTTGCGCTGGTTTTTTGTCTACTGGTTTTGGGATCTTGATTGCTGGATGGCTTCTGAGAGACCTTCCCATAATCTCGCACGTCTTTGGTTTAGGGCACTTTTGTTCTACATTTATATTACTTATTACAGGGTTTTGCTACTCAGTTCCTGTTATGCTATGCATATATTACTGGTCGATATTCTAAACCAATTTCCATTGGGTGGCCAGTAAAAGCTTGCAATGGATTTGATGGCCCTATTGCTTGCTCTATCTATTGCATTGCTGCATTCTTGGAATACTGACATGTTGCTTACTCTGTTTCTCTTGGTTATATGTACCATCTATGTCCATTCACTTGTGCAACTTCGATTTAGACCCCGTGATATGGGCATTGTAGATCTGATGCTGCATGTGTCTATGGAGAGTTTGGTTTGCCTTATTCCCAGTGGGTCTCGTGTTTGCATTGCATTAATTCTGCTGCTTTGTGCTGCTATTATTTTGTGTCGATGCCTCTTTTATTCTGCTACCAAGGGTGGCTGCCACTTCGAAAAAGACAAAGAGGATGATGAGAAATCTGATCAGGCCACTAACAGTGCCGACTCCACCCGAGTCAGTGATCATGAGAAATCAAGGCTAGACCTTTTACTTCTGTGCTAGATTTAATTTGATTATTATTATGTTATGCTTTGCACATATATGTCTTGGTGAATTTTGTTAATTCATATCCCAGTGCAAGGACTAGAATTATATTATCGTACTGAATGTTGGTTGAAATACTTATTTGATCAAAAGGAGATATATAGAGGAAGTATAGTTATTCATCTTGATGCTCAAATTATCTTTTTAATTGGTATTAAAAAAAAGGCAAATTATACAATACACCGTCAGTGGAGACTACACAAATGGGTCCTGAAGGGTGACATGTGTCCCCTAGAGACTAGATTGAAAGATTTAAAACTTAATTAATTAAAAAAATGAACATGTGTCAACTCCACAACCCACTTGTGGAGTCCAAAATTTACACCGTCGGTGTATCAAATAATTACCCTTAAAAAAATTATCTTTTTAATGAATGTAATGTAATGTAATAGTCTTTTTGTTATGTAATAGTCTTTTTGTTGGGTTGATACCTTTGTTATAATTTCTTGACCAGTTTAAGTCAAGGACCACTGATTCTAGTTCCAACACCTAATTATTTGGTGGATAGCTTTTTCAATTTCAGACAAAAAATTGACTGGAAATATCCCATCCTTGATTTGCTATTTCAGTAAGCTTCATGTCCTTGACTTGTTTGCAAACAATTTGAGTGGAATCATTCCAGACGTACTCCCATGTTACTGAGATTAGGGATGAATAATTTTCATCGCAAAATCCCTGATTCACTTGCTACTAGGATTGTGAAAAGTCATGATCTTAATCACAATTCTATCAGAAGCCTCGATCTTTGGGTAATTCTGTTTCCCTGGAAATCTTAAATGTTGCAAACAACCTCCTAAGGGTAAGGGATACCTTTCCTCATTGGTTGAGTCAGCTTCCAGAGCTGAAAGTTGTCATCTTGAGATCAAATAGATTTCATGCATAGTCCTATATTCCACAATTCCACAGCTCCATCGCTCCTTTTTCCTTGCCCAAATTACCTGGATGGCTATTCTTAACCGCTTGCCTACTAAGGATAGATTGAGTAGCTGGAATATAAAATTAGATTCTATGAACTGTGTGCTCTGTGGACAACACACTGATTGTAGAGATCATATATTCTTTACTTGTGATTACTTGAGGAAATTATGGGAGAGAGTTCTTAAAGTTTGCAGATTGAATAGAGTTGTTGGTAATTGCCAGTATGAACTTCAATGGGCTATTTCAAAACTTAAGGGTAAATCTCTTCTCTCTTTAATCTTGAAACTGGAATGAAATGCTTTCTGATATGTGATTTGGAGAGAAAGAAATAGTCATATATTCCAGTAGCAAATGCACACTGTGGAGCAGTCTTTTAGATCTATTAGATCTATTGCTGACTTTATCAGGATAAGGTTGCTTGGTATTAGAAATATTGCTAGATATCCCATAAATATTTTTCTTTGTAATAGTTGGCGTTTGCAACTTGATTGGTAAAGTGTTAATTGTTCTTTGTAACAGCCTTTTGTACTAGTTTTGTAGCAGTTTTTATCCCTGCTACCGAATGAATAATACATATTTATCAAAAAAAATAAAAAATAATAATGACTTCACTGCCCCTTGCCAACCAAGTTATTCCACAATTTCAGAGGTACGATTGACGTGTCCTTCCTTTTTGTTACATCTATATGCAATTTTTTTTTGTCCATGTAGTTTTTTTTTTGGTACCTTTCATGGAGTTGATTTTTTTTTTGGGTGAAAACATGGAGTTGAATTTATGTACATATATGTATGTATATAATCTTCAATTTGTGCCAACAATATAACTTGTGACCTGGAAAATAAGAAAAGAAAATTCTACCTTGCAAATAAATTTCCAATTATTAGTGTTTAAATTGCCGAATCGAATCATAGGTAAGGATGGTGATTGCTGCATTTGTTGTGAGAGACCAGCCCATAATGTCTCATTTCTATGGTCCCAGGCACTTTTTTTCTAAAGTTATGGCAATTTTTATAGCGGCCGGTAGTCAGTTACTGTTATGCTATATATGCATATATATTATAATGGTCGATATTCTGCACCAATTCTCAAATCATCCTCAAAAACTTATGTGCTAGAATTACCATCTGCCGATTACACCTTTATTCATTTCCTTTCCCTTGGCCTTCTCTTTCCGGCCCACACTGGAGCTGTTCAAGAGCTATTTCTTGCTTTATCTTGTCATAAATATCCCATTCTAGCTCTGGTTCGTCACTCCCTCCTTTCCTAGTAGCAGTTTCAGCTATACTGTGCAAAGATGATTTTGGGTTCCCTTGGCCTTCTCTGTATTTTTTTTTTAAAATTATATATCTTAACTTTTATTGTATTTTCTTTGGAGTAAAATCATGGGACATCCTTTGGTGCTTCTAATTAAGTAGTCAACTTCTTTACAATTAATAAAACTCTTTGTAAAAATCCATTTAAATTGGACTTAATTTTTTGTCATAGTGGAGTGGAGATTCAGGATACAGAGGATTCGCTTTCTCTGCTTCCATAAGCTCTGGCTCTTGCTGCTGCCATCATTTTAACCATTACTATTATTTTGATGTAATGTATGTATGTGGTATTTATAGTTTTATACATTCTTTTTGGCCTACGTGTCCTTCCTTTTTGGTACTACATCACCATAAGCATCTTTCTTTTTTTGAAACAATATGCACTTTTTTTGTACATGGAGTTGAATTTATGTACATATGGATACATCTTGAATTTGTTGCAATAATATAACTAGTGACCTGGAAAATAAAGAAAAGAAAATTATACCTTAAATTATATATATTATACAAATAAATTTTTTAATTAATGTTCTAATTAACGGATCATAGGCAAGGGATCATGATTGGCACCAATTGATTCATTGTATTTTTCTCAATTAATAATTGGTCAATGAGTCCCCCACCTGGTGTCGAACTACTGCCTCTGCCTCCTAATTTTATTATCGGCGCAAGAAAGAATGATATGAAGCTTTGGTTTAATATTCTGGTTCTCTGCGTTTGTGAGTGTCATATATTAGAATTTACCCTAACCTATTAGGTCAAGTTATCAAACCAAGCTCTCTGCTCTCTTCTTGAGATAATAGTAATAATCTGAATTGATGTGTGGCAATGCAGGATCAGTGGCCTACCACTGGAGTTTAGCTGGTTTTTGGTGTTTGCCTTTTGGGATCGCGATTGCTTTATGGGTTGCGAGAGACCAGCCCGTAATAATGTCTCATTTCTATGGTCACAGGCACTTTTTTACTAAAGTTATGTCAATTTTTGTAGCGGCCGGTAGTCAGTTACTGTTATGTCAATTTTTTTTTTTTGATGAAGTTATGTCAACTCTGCACCAATTTCCATTGTGATATAGGCCTCGTAGATGTGATGCTGCATGTGTCAATGGAGAATTGGGTTTGCCTTATTCCCACAGTGGGCCTCGTGTTTGCATTGCAATTCTGCTGCTTTGTGCTACTATTATATTGTGTCGCTGCATGCAGGGGCGGAATCATAAATTTTTCTTTGGGGGGGGACCAGTATATATATATATATATATATATATATGATACATTATATTTCAATAAGCTAACGTATGTGTGTATATGTGTGTGTGAGAGAGATTATATTATATGCTAATATATAATGTAAACAAAGAAATTTTATGTCATGTGTTGAATTGACACCAAATTAATGGATAATTACACTATAAAATATAGTAAGAAAAAATAGAATGAGTAAATAATTAATCTCATATAAATTTAAAGAAATCTTTAAAAATTGGAATGATTTATTTATAAACACAAAAGGGAACTAAAATGTTACTAAGTGGACCAAATTAGGAAAAGGAAAACTATGGAGGGGCCAAAGCATGATTTTTCAAATTTCCTAATTGAAAATTTACAACCCACCATTGAACTTTCCATGAGGGAGGCCCCCCCCCCTCCGCCCCTGGCAGTATGTGTTGCTGCCTCTTTTATTCAGCTTCCAAGGTGGTTGCCACTTGGAAAAAGACAAAGAGGATGATCTTCTCTTGGTGAACTTTTACTTTACTACTAGATTTAATTTAATTATTATGTTATGCTTTGCACATATTGTCCTTGGCGAATTTTATTATACTTCATATCCCAGTGCAAGGACTTGAATTGTATTATTGTACTGAATACTGGTTGAAATACTTATATTTGATCAAAAATAGGTATAGGAGCAAGTATTGTTATTCATCTCGGAGATGTTCAAATTATCTTTTTAATGAATGTAATATTCTTTTTGTTGGGTTGATACCTTTGTTATAATTTCTTGACCAGTTTAAGTTAAGGGCCACTTCTTGTTTCACCACCTAATTTGGTGGATAGCTTTTTTTAATTTCAGACAATAAATTGACTGGAAATATCCCATCCTTGATTTGCAATTTGATTGTCATGGTAATCACATGACAATCACATTATTCTTATTTGTCAATTACTTGTTTTACAAAGACAATTATCCATTTTGGATGTCCATTGCAGCTCTCAATTCGTGCTAAGGTCTTATGTGTACATTATTTTCCACGAACTAGTGGGACGACCAGCTTCCTGGTTGTTTGCGGATGATAAAGTAAGTTTCAAGTACTTTCACTCTTAAGATGCTAATTTGCCTATGGCTTTTGAGTTTGAACAATCTTTATATATGCATTTTGTAATGCAGGTGAGAGTGTTCTATGCAGTAAGACTCTTTCTTGGTTTTCTTTCTATTATTTCGGATGCCACTCTAGTGGTAGCAGTTTCAGGAAGTATGGAAAATGTCTTGCTTCTTATGTTCTTGCAATGCTCTACTTAGCCTGAAGATGCAGTCTAACGCTCTATAAAGCTTTTACGGCTTGATCCTGAGTTCTAGATCAGATTGAGAGTTTAGACCATGAGTGGTTGTTTCTTTGCTAGCACAAGTGAGTTGCTGTCTCCATTTGTCTGCGTGTTGCTTCTTACAACAAGATCATTTAATGCATGCTCAGCAAACTTTTGTTTTCTTTTCGATTGTTGAGAACTTCTTATTCCTATCCAGGTTTTTTTGCCTAGTTCATTCTCTATGTATGCGAGGAGCCTCTCATCATCAGGGTTACTACTTCTTGAGAAACCTGCATGGGTTGTTGCCGTTGCAGCTGTGGGAGTAACCCTAGGTTGTCCATTTTCGATTTTGGCATTCCTCCCTATCACATTATACTCTTTAGTGAAACAATTCAAACAAGCATTTTTTTTTCTGGTGTTTTTATGTTGTCACCTCAATAACTCTTCTAGTAAGTATAAATCACCAAATTTGGATGTTATCTGTAGAATTTCTGGATATGAAATCAGTGATCGAATATCAAATATTTGTAATTAA